>APFE030792260.1:0-17632 GCA_000404065.3 Pinus taeda
TAGTTTTTATTTTATTTTACCTTTACCAAATCCCTCCTTTTTCCCTAAATAGCAGATTCAAATTTTCGTATTGACTAAACTGAATTTATCTCGTTCTCATTCTTGAACCATGTGAGAAACACGCTCAGCATCAACCTACATGGTTTGAAGCTAAAAGGCCGACATTTTAGAGAGAGCAGGCATTCTGTAATTTCTATTTAAAGGGATTGGCTTCCTTAATTGTAAATATCATAGCATTACAAGCCAATCGAGTTGATGGCCCTTATTATTTAGTTCGGCATATTTTTAACTTAGGCATATTTTCAACTGAAGAAATCGAAGAAATCGAGTTTCATAGTCCTCATTCTGATCTGCGTTATGGATCCCTGGGAGGTACTGAGGAAAAACTCTGAACAGTACTCGGATGCTGAGTTTTGGGACATAATCATGCAGGAAAGCTATGAAAGCTATGAAAGCAGGAAAGCTATGAAAGCTATGGACGATGACGAGGAACTGAACGAGATCAGAAGTTTATGTCAACTGCACAAAGACCAGTCTATGTTCAGCATGAACATACAACAACTATTGGGACTTGCCGACCCAAAATTTGAGTGCACTGACTCTCTTTTTCTTGATAAGAGTCGTAAGAATCTTGATGATATTGAAATCGACTTGCCGCCCTCTGAAGATTTTTCTGTTGATTACTTCCTAAACCCTGTAGCTCTCCTAGATACATGCAGGTTGTTCTAAATTTCTTTGCTCTGCAATATATATTTTTGCTTTTTTTTAATAGTTTTGCCTTGCGTTTTTTTCCAACGGAAAAAATCATGACCAGAGCAGCTTTAGATCATACATAATCTTTTTATTAATTATGTATAGTAACATGGACTCTCAATCTTCTTGCAGCAAAGTGGAGTCAGAGAATGCAATGCACCAGTTAGAATGGCGCCAACGCCCCTTGAGTAGCCGCCCGGTCCGAAAGAATACAACAAAGAGAAGAAACCAGCACGTAAGATAATGTTACAGTAACGTGTTAGCGAGCTAGCTGTGTCGCATATTGTAAATAAAATAGTACTGAAGTTGACATGAAGTGAACTGCGTCTTCTCTGCAGGGTGGACTGATGCAAATGAACTATCTAAATTGCCAAAGATTCAACGGTTAATACAACTTTACCAGTTGACATGCAGAGTTCTGAACACAGGAAACAGTTCTGGCATGGTCATATGCTGTAGTTAATATATGTCGGGTTTTGACGGGTGATTAGTTTCTTCACATTCAATGCCCAATTATAGTTAATCTAGTTGAGTGTGTACGTAAGAACTCATATGCTATTATTAATTTGGTATATGGAATAAATAAGTACGTTGGGTTACCAATTTTGTTTCATAATATTTATTTTTGTAAATAGTTGGAGAAATGTGTTGCTTTATCACTTGGGAAACTAAAGTAGTGATGAAACCATAGTCTTGGATACCAATTTGGTTATTTGATATTGTTATTTTAGACATCTCCTTTCAATTTTATGGATTTTGAAAAAAAGGTATTTATCTAAATGTTGTTGTATTGACATTTTATGTACAAATATTTTGGAAAAAGGCAAGCCAATGTTCATATATGTATATCAATAGTCTAGGTCACCCCATCTATGGTCCTTCATATACTAAATATACTAAATGTGTTGGGTTGTAGCTTCGTGGCCCTCTTAAACAAACTGTAAGCATCCCTGCTCATTTCACGAAAACTGTGTGAAAAGAAGAGTCACTAGAAATCTTGTAAAGACTAGAGAAAAATGTGTGAATAGAAGAGTCACTAGAAATCTTGTAAATATTAGTCAATAATATGTAATAAGAGAGATACTTTTAGATTTTTCACTTGAATATGTTCCTTTTCCATTTCATTACCAAGAGAGTCACCAAAAACGTGATTTTTTTTTGTTTCTTTGCTACCTCAAGGATTTTCCATAGCCCCAAGAATGCAACCTTGTTTTTGGTGGCCCTGTCATGAGCATATCTAACCTAGATGATGTGGTTTTGAGCCAAGAAAAGGACTACTCCTATACCAGAAAAAGAAGGGTTAGCTTGATAAGGACCATAAAAAAATCAAGGAAATGTATGTCAATGGAGGCATTGTGTCTCCCCCTCTCTCTCTACCCTCCATCTCTATCTCCCTCTCCTCTCTCCCTCACTCTCTCTTCATATTTCCTTTGTTCTCTCTCTCTCTTCCTTACAGATTTGTCACTATTTCCCTTCCTCTTGCCTCCCCCTCTCTCCCCTTCACTTTTCTTGTTGTCACCACTTGGATCCTTGGTTCTTACTAATATTATTTATATTATATAAATTCACATCTTTAAATATGAAAGTGTTCGGATTTTCAATTTTATTAAAACCTTAATTTAATTTCTATGGGAATATTTTTATTAGTAGAGAGGATAGAGGATTTAGATATATCTCAAAAGTAATTATAACATTCTTCCTTTTAGCTTCAATTAAAAATAATTTTATCATGAAATAAGCTATGATTTTTTTGCATGTGGTATTGATAAGCCATGACATTAGTCCATGCTCTTATAACGAAGCATATTACCAAGTTCATAATATCAATGACAAAGTGGGGCAAATATACATGATTAAGAATCTTGTCATATTGTTATAAAATATTTTGATTGTGAAATAAGTTATGTTTTATGGGCAATGTGGTATTGATAAGCCATGGTATTGGCCCATGGTGTTGTAACAAAGTCTATTTACAAGTTAATAATATCCATGGTAAAGTGGGGGTGAATATCCATGGTTAGGAATATTTTCATATTTTTCTAAAATATTTTGATTATGAAATAAGTTATGTTTTCTGGGCATGTGGTATTGGTAAGTCATGGTATTGGCCCATGGTGTTGTAACAAAACCTAATTAAAGTACAAGTTAATAATATCCACCATAAAATCAGGGTAAATATCCATGGTTAAGAATATTGTCATATTGTTATAAAATATTTTAGTTGTCAAATAGGTTATGGTTTTTTAATCAAGCCAACATTTAAATTGTTTACATACTTACATTACACAACATGCATAGTAATATATTACACATAAGTTTTTCTCGATCAATAATTCTTCATTAAATTCTTCTTAGAACCTACATAGGCTTCCTTACTAGGAATAAATAATTACCCTACATCTCATCTAGCATATCAAGGCCTAGCTTCATCCTCAATATGCTAATCTAGATCTCCTTTGTTGTTTCATGCACTTTCCTCAAACCTTACACAACTATGTATCTCATTCATAGAAAACTTACAACATTACTCATGTATTTCTCTTTCTTACCTGAGAATCTCTCTCCCAATCTTGTTCCCTAACACATAATTGTGCTCTTGCTCACCACAAGCCTTGTTGACCCTCTTTCCTAACAATTGGCCCTCTAAGCACTCTTTGTTGTTAATAAGTCTTCTTGGACCTCTTTGTTGTCAATGGACCCCCTTGGCCCTCTTGGTGTGAACAAGACCTCTTAGCCCTCCACAATCTCTCTCATCCCTCTCAGCCCAACCACAGGTCTCAAGCCTACTCAACCTTATCCTACATAAGATTCTCTCTTTCCAACCACCTTTCATAGGCCCTCTTGGCTCTCAAGGGCTCTAAGGCATACTCATATTTCTACACACCTTCAGATACTACAAAAATAAACACTCCCTCCTAGCAAGGAAAGGACTTTCCACCATCCCCAACGTATCCCTATAGAAAAAAACTTCATTTTCACTAGGGGCTTCATGATAATGTTTAGAATCTGCTAATATGTAGATATGTATAGAAACCTCATAACACCCTTATAGACCCCCACCTCTAATGAAGTGGTACTTGATCTCTATGTGTTTGGACTTGTCATGAAGCACTATACTCTTTATTATCAAAATGAATCATGGAGAGCCCCATCTTAAGATTAAATAAACCTATGAGAATTTTGCGAAGCAATATATCCTCACAATTCACAATAATTGTATCCATACACTTAACCTCCATTGAGATAAGTACTATGGAGGTGTACTCACCCCATTATTTGACCTTCAAATCATGATCTTCATCCCTATCTAGTTTTACATAAGTTCATTAAGTTCTTGAAACTCACTAAAGGCCTCACCCTTGGGCTTCAAGAAGTATATCTATAACATACTCCACTAACAAAGTACCACCTATATCTAAATGTATCAAACGCAACAAAGCTTTGGACCTACTCTTGTTTCTTGAAAAAGTATCCTTGGCATAATTTCCAAGCACACATCCCTTTCACACTCCATCCTACTCTACACTGAACTCCATAATACCAATGACCATCTCTAGTAACAATGGTAAAGTTCTAAAGTGAAAGTGACTCATCCTCCTATTCCATAGCTCAGATAGGTTGCCACTATCATGTTCTAGGGATTATATTAATTTGGGTTGCCACTATCACGCAATTGTCTCTATCTCCAATCACTCTCATTGAGCTAACATCACATCCCATAGGCCTAACAAGCACTTATCCACCTATAAAATTAACCTCAAAACCCTTGTCCTCTATAGCCAATACATACATCACCTCATTCACCTCCATTGAACTCCTAGAATATAACTGAAAATGTATGGTTCCCTCTCCCTCTACAATGCCTTTACCATATTGGTGAAAATATTTGAAAATATTTTCATGTGATGAGATGCTCCACTACCCATGAACCACACCCCATGTGTAATGATGTGAAAATGGCAGGACACCAATGAGAAATCCTTCTCATTATTGGTGGCCAAATCTTTCATCTACGCAGATGCTCCAATATGTTCCTTTCCCTTTCCCTTATTCTTGTTTGAACATTGACTTGGAAAGTGCCTATATTTTTGATATGCAAAGCATTTCACTTTTCTCATGTCCCTATTCTTGTTAGCATGTGAAGTAGATCCTCCTTATGCATTTTATTTGGTCTTTTCCTTACCCTTCCTTGCTTAACTGGAATGTTCAAGGTTATCCTCATCCCCACACTATTGTTGTTTGCTAGGAAATGACTCCTCTAAGGTTTTCTTTTGAGCGAAGTCATCCCATATTCTACCCAATCAGCTAGTTTATTTTGTTCTAGAACATATATCAAAATGATAGCCTGTTTTTTGTAAAGCTACTCAAGGCTATCCTTACAAGCTCCTCATCTGACATGCTACCCCAATAGCTCCAAGCTCATTTTGAACTTGTTGAATCCTAGTGAGATATGATGGCAATGTGCATGACTAATCAAATAGGTATTCCTTAAATTTTCCATGAACACCATTTTTGGTTTTTGTTATCAGTCTAGTACAAACTAATAGAAGCAATCCACATCTCATTGGAAATCTTCTTCCTTGAAATGTGAGGGATGACATGATCCTTCATTGCATCCATGATGATGTGTTTGGCTTTCACATCCTTCAAATAATTAACGACCAATAATATAGCATATGTGAGGTGTAATGACCTTATAGAAACTCCTGTAGATTATTATCCATGAGAATTAGGGCTATTCCCCACTTAAAATGACTAAAATTTGTTTCCCCTTTTTTATGGTCTTCATATCTCAACTTGGTAGAAGTATTTCTTCTAGATTAATCGCTCAACCATAAATCCCTTAGTTAAAAATAAAATGTGTTAATGTAAATCCGTGTGCTATTGATTTCCCTCTTCACAAAGCTTAAAGTTTCTTTGATACCATGTTAAATTCCAAACACCATATTTAATCCATTTCACACGGGAATTATTTTATACCCAATTTTCTTTTAACTAGTATACCAATTTTCCAAATGGCTAATAATAAACATTGGTATTTTTACCTTCTTAAAATAAATTTATCTAGACAATATTTAGAAAAATCAGTCACAAACAACACAGAAATCTTCCCAATCAAATTTTCCTTCACATTATTTTATCTAGAAATTTAGGTTACATGACCCACAAAGAAATACATAGCAATTGCAACAAATATTTGAACCTTTAAATGGCCCATTGGATTCTCATCCTAGAAATTTTTTGGCTTTCTTAGATAAATTCAACCCTAACAAAACTCAGCTTCTACTTGTGAAATTTTTTGACCTTTGGTTGTACAACTTGCACACTTGGAAAACTTTCCCCCTAGCTAGAAGCTCAACCTCCTCCCTTTCTCCACGTGGCCTTGGTTGGAAACTCACCCTTACTCACAAATTTTGGCCTGGATATAAAACTTGGCCTCCTCGTTGAAGATCGTAAACCCTTTCTTTGAATTGTCATCCTCATCTCATTTGCCTTTCAAAAATCTCGTTTTGCACACTTTCTTCTTGTCTTCAATCACTCAAGCCTCTCACTCATCGAGAAATTTATTTTCTCAATCATAGTGTTATGTACTCATCCTTTATTAGGATCTCTTGTAATTTGTCATTGAGCCAAATTCCTAACCTCCAAAGTGGTAAAGGCTAGTATTAAATACTGAACCACGTAGATCAATGGTGGAGATTAGCTCTAAGTCACTTAAACAATTGAATTATTTATTATTAGAAAATTTAGCCCAATAATCGATATTAATCAATGATTAAATTTGTTGCTTTCCTAAGTTAAAACTTAGGAACTAAATCATAATACTTGCTCCTCTCAAACAAGAAGTGAAAAGGGACTCTCTCCTACATGATAGACACTTACCCTGTGTTGAATAATTTCTAATGCAACAAACATCAACAACTTGTTCCTTTAAATATGATACCCCATTCCACCAAGGTTGCATGTCTAGTGCAATATCATGAACAAGGTCTAATAGATGGTCTTAGAACCCAAGCCAAAGAGAGCACTAATGGATGGAAGGGATAGAGATTTAAAAAACCAGTGTTGGTTGTAAATTTGGAACCCAAAGCAAGAGACCAAGAATGATATGAGACTAGAAGGCTTATATTCAACATAGTGAATAGGTTAGAGGGACTACAAATGGGATGCAATATTTTCATGTCAATAAGGTTTAGACATTAAACAATAGCCCAAAGGAAGGACCTAGAGAGGAAGAGGTGAAGCATAAGTACCAATTCCCAATGGACAAGTAGGATAAAGAGGCAAACAAATAAGGGAAAAATATAAGAACATAATGTTTTAAAAAATAAGACAAGAAAAGAACCTAAATGTGAGAAAATTGCATGGAGAAGAACAATGCCATGAGAATATATAATGCATCACCATAATCTCCTTGGTATTATAGTATAATCACTCCCTCATTTTGCAATATTCCACCTTGTAAAATCAATGTCCATCCAATTTGAAATGACCATAATTCATGGGAGAACTCACCAGAGATAGACACTATGTAGTTTCCAATGTCCAAATCCACACATCATTAACATGATAAAAATCCACTAAATCCTGAGCATTAATGTGATACTAAAACCACAATGAACTTTCCTCGTGGATGTATTAAATCATTTTATCCTTAATGCAGGGAATTCAAAACATGACAATGGTATGGGGGATGTTGTATGGCTCCTTCCTCAACCATGTGTACATGGTGGGATGGAAGCCATGTTCTTTTGCACTTCTCATAATATTTTCACCATATTCGAGGAATAAATATCTTTCATTGATAAATAAGATTAATATTTTTTGAGAGGGTAAGTAGGGAGGGAGTGCCATGTGTGGCTAAGGAGTGATGCATAATCTTTGTAACCTTCATTAGCAAGAAGGTCTACAATCTTATTTTCATATTATATGACATGTGATGTGATAACCATAAGGATTGAATGGAGGAAAGTGGCCACCTAATCCAAGCTGCATTCTATATGCCAGTTACTAGATATTTTAGCTGGTGTAGTGCCATGGATTGTTTTAGTCATCATCTTGATTACAAGTTGAGAGCCCATTCAAGTAGTAATTTTCGGAAGGCTTGAGCCTAGTCTATATGAAATCTAATTTCTATGGGTTTGATTTCTACATGTTGACATATTTTTGTGTACCCACCACCATCACTTTGTACTATATACCATAGCCATACTTCTTTCTGCAAATGAATTCACACACTCTTATACACAATCATTTGTGTGTGAAAACTACATAACCCAACTCTTTGCACTCTTCTCTCTTTGCAAATCCACTCCCCCTACACAACTTATCCCCAACATAGTTCAATGTTGCACAAAACCTTTTCTCCACATAAACAATCCCTCACACATGACAAATATTCATACACAATATGCCATATATGGCACCTAGTTTCCTTTACTCCATACTTAGTGGAAATCATGCTCTTTTCCCCTTTCAAGGCTAATTGAAAGCTTATTTAAGATAGTCTAATCCTCAAGATAAAAAGAGGTGCTTGATATTGTACTATATGAATTACTTATTGGCACACCTATTAAATATTTTCCATGAGTTATTAACTTCCCATTATCATCTTGACATGACTTGATGGAGGTGGTATATTAAGAAGAAACATTATATTTAATGCTACCATAAAATGAGGATTTAATGGCTCATAATTCTAGCAAAGCCTCATTTATATATCATGTATTCCTAAGTGCATTGAAGAAATAAGAAAGATGGCAATGAAAAGCAAGGAGTATGAAATTTGTGGATATACAACCTACTCGCTATCTTTTTAGGAGAATAAATTCCACTAGTTAGATGCATATTAGTGGTATTTAAATTTGGTTCAGACAAGAGGAAAAATAAAAATATTTGGAGCATGAGGTTTGTCAGACCAGGCAGTAACTCCTCAACCAAAATTGATTCGTGTTTTATTCCTTCAAGTAGGTCTTCATTATATACATGAGGGAGAGACTGTTCACTTCATCTCCCAATGACTATTCATATTACTTATTTATCTATTTACATTATATTCACCCAATCTTGATGATTAGGTGTCAACATTCCCCCCCTTAATCTGAAGGGATGTTGGTGAGTCCAAGCATCACTCTAAATCGTTCAAGCTTTTCTCTTCCAAGCATTTTGGTGAAGATGTCTGTAATTTGCTCATTAGTGGAACAATGACGAAGAAGGATTATTTTGGCCTCAACATGATGTTGAATCAGATGATATTTAGTATTGATGTGATTCGTTCGATCATGAAACTTTGGGTTCTTGGCAAACTTTATTGTAGAGGTATTTTCAATCATGAGTGGAGTTGATTGTACTTGTTTTACCTGCAAATCTTCATGAATTTTCCTGAGCCACACAATTTCTTTTGTTGCTTCAGCTGCTGCCACATATTTTGCTTCTGTTGTGGAATCTGTTGGAACTGATTGTTTGCATGATCTCCAGGAGATAGCTCCTGATCCAAGACTCATAGCATATCCTGAAGTAGATACCCTAGTTTCTTTGTCTCCATCGAAGTCTGAATCAGAGTATCCAATCAAGCTGAGGTCGTCCACCTATGTATACTTGATTCCAAAGTCTTGAGTTCCCTTCAAGTACCTTAGAACTCTTTTTGCAGTAGACCAATGTCCCTCACACGACTTTTGCATAAACCTGGAGAGCATTCCAACAACAAATGAAATGTCTAGTCTGGTAGTAGTTAGGTAGTTGAGACTTCCTACAAGCTGTCTATACTTTGTTGCATCCTCAAATTCTTTTCCTTCAATAGATGTGAGCTTTAAGTTTTGTTCCATTGAAGTAGTAAGAGGATTACATTTTTTCATGCCAAACCTGTTCAACAGATCTCCAATGTATTTCTTTTGAGAAAGAAATATGGACTTCGGGTGTTGGGTTACTTCAATGCCAAGATAGTAATGAACATAGCCCAAATCAGTCATTTCAAAACTTTTCCCCAATTCCTTCTTTATGGATGCAATGTAGCTTTCATTGTTCCCTATCATCAAAAGATCATCTACATATACCAAAAGATATACAACATTTTTTCCAACTTTCCTGACAAATAAAGTTGCATCATCAAGATCATAATGTTTGAAATTGAGTTTTAGAAGATGCTCAGTTAGTTTTTCATACCAAGCTCGCAGTGCTTGTTTGAGGCCATACAAGGACTTCACAAGTTTGCATACTTTATGTTCATGTTCTTTCATAGAAAATCCTTTAGGCTGAGACATAAAAACATTCTCTTTTAGATCTCCATTTAAGAAAGCAGTTTTTACATCCATTTGATGTACTTTCAACTGTTCTGAGCTACTAGGGCAAAGAGTGTTCAAATGGTAGCCCATTTTTCTCTGGGGGAAAATGTCTCCTCATAATCAACCCCTTCCTTCTATGAAAAACCTTTTTTCACAAGCCTATCTTTGCGCTGGTCAAGTGAGCCATCAACTTTATACTTGTTCTTGTAAACCCACTTGTAGCCAATTGGTTTGGTTCCTAATGGAGGATCAACCAGCTTCCAAGTGTTGTTCTTTATAAGGGTATCATACTCCTTTTGCATCGCTTCTTTCCATTCATCATGAGAAGCAACTTCTTTGAAGGAAGTTGGTTCAAAATCTGTAGACAAGTTCAATTCACAATCATAAGAAACATCCATATCAACAAGTGAATTAGAGTCATCCACATCACCTCCATTTTGTCGGTTTGAATTTCTAGTTCCTGTCTTTCCTACCTCATTGGGATGAACACTTTCAAGTGTCTTTGTTAGCCACTTTGGGGGACCTTTCTCAGATGGTCTAGGCTGCTTCGTTGATTGAGTTGGGACTGAATCAAGATTGAGTCTCCCAATTCTATTAATCACATCACTTAAAGAATCATCTGTTGTTGGAGTTTCATGCGGGGGAGAGTGTTCCTCAGAAGAAAATTACACATGTTGATCTAGTATAGGAATCCCCCCTTCAAGATGTGGAATCTGATTATCAAATTCTTGAAATCATTTTTCTTTTGTGAATCTATCCTAGCGATCAAGTTTCCGCTCAACAACATTGTTAGTTTTGGATGATTCAAGAAAAATTACATCTCTAGATACAACAAACTTTTTATTTACTTCATCATAGAGACAATATGCTTTGGAGGTGTTTGAATGCCCTAGGAAGATACGCTTACGAATTCTTGCACCAAGTTTGTTTCTATGTACCTTTGGTATCAAGGCATAACAAGTGGAACCAAAGACCCTGAGATGCTTTACTGAATGAACATGTCCATACGACATTTCATATGGAGTCTTGTTTCCAATAGCATTAGATGGACATCTATTCTTTATATATGTATCACATAGAACAACATCAGCCCAAAACATTATCTTTACATTTTTGAAGAAGAGCATGGATCGTACCATATTTAAGATTGTCCTATTCATTCTTTCAGCTACACCACTCTGTTGGGGATTATAAGGTACAATTGTTTGATGTTTGATCCCATGTTGGCGAAGATAGTTTTCAAATTCATTTGATGTGTCTTCTTTTCATTATCAGTGCGAATAGACCCAATATGAGATTGTGCATCATTTGCAATCCATTTATGAAAATTCTTGAATGTTTGAAAAGCATCAGATTTGTTCTTCAATAAATAAACCCAACACATTCTGGTGTAGTCATCCATAAATGTCATCATATATTTATTTCCATTTGCAGAAGGAACAAGCATTGGACCACATAAATCTGAATGAATGAGTTCAAATTTTCTATGTGCTCTTGAATGTGAATCATGAAAAGACTTTTTGCTATGCTTTCCTAGAATACAACCATCACATTGCTTAAATTTCCTACGAATTGTAGGCAAACCAGCAACACCATTTTTCTTCAACAAGCGAAGGCTATCATAGTTCAAATGTCCAAATCTAGCATGCCATAATAAACTTGATGGGAGTGTACCTTATTCATGATGACAATTGTATGAGAAATGTTGTGCACAAGCAGAGGTTCCTTGCAGCTTGAGAAGCCTTCTTCTTCTATTCCCCTCATGACAAGTGAATGGTCAGACGCTTTTCTTACCTCACGCTTGCCATCAAACATATGAATGGAGTGACCTTGCTAGCAGATGTGGACCAAGGACAACAAGTTTCTCTTAAGCTATGGGAGATATAGAACATGATGCAAAAGAAAGTCTGGAAGACTAGGAAGTTTAAGCCTTATTGTGCCAAGCCCTGATGGCTTGATTTTTGATTGGTCTGCAAAGTATACTGCTCCATCAACATTGTTAGTAAATTCTTCAAAAATATCTTTTCTATGAGTCATGTGGTAGGTTTATCTTGAATCAAGCAACCAATCATTTTTCCAAGAAGCAAGTGAAGCATTAAATAAATCTTCATTTACTCCAATGTTACATTGTGCCACAACATAGTGAGCGGATTCAGGTGCTTTACCTTTTTCTGTATCATTAGTTCTACCTTTTTGTCGGTTTCTTTTTTGCTCAATTTTGTCCCATGGTAGCTTGCATGTAGAGGCATCATGTGATCCATTTCCTTTGCAACGTATGTAGTGCAAATCTGCCTTTTCTCCTTGAGAGTGTCTGCCCCCCTGCCTCTGAAATATCTTCCTCTTCCTCTTCGACCACCTCTTCCTCTTCCTCTTCGGCCACCTCTTCCTCTTGAAGAATCTTGAGCAGGATGCTTTTCTTTATGAGAAAGGCACACATCCTCTTCAAAACATTTAGGGGCTATCTTCTTTCCAAAAGCCTTCTCTTTTTCAACAAACATTTTCACAAGAGAGTCAAAGGTGATATCTTTGAGATTTCCATTTACTTGCAATGACTCAAGATAATTGGAGTAAGTAGGATAAAGTGCCTTGAGAAAAGTTATAAGAGGAATATCCAATTCAACCTTAGTGGATTTCATGTCATGCATTATAGACTTTACTTTAGATGTAAGAGAAAGAGGATCATTATTTTGCAATTCAAGAGTGAAGAGTTTAATCATGAGTTGAACAACTTCAAGTGCAGAATGTGAGTCATAGAGTTCTTTCAGCTTTTGCAAGGCTTCAAAGGCAGTTGAGAATGACGAAATATGGCAACTCACCTCTTCATTTATAGATGCTACGATTAATGCATAAGCTTTTCTATTCTTGTTTTCCCAAATGACGAGCTCTTTGTCTGAGGTAGGCTATTCTGGTTCATTGTCTCCATCTTCGACACACACTTCTTTCCACAGCTCATTGAAAAT
Source organism: Pinus taeda (assembly GCA_000404065.3). Classification (NCBI taxonomy): domain Eukaryota; kingdom Viridiplantae; phylum Streptophyta; class Pinopsida; order Pinales; family Pinaceae; genus Pinus; species Pinus taeda. The sequence goes on from APFE030792260.1 coordinate 12,995, forward strand.
GAGGGTGTGTTTTATCATCCGGGACCACTCAGGATAGTTCTCCTTGCTAGTGAGAACTATTCCCACAATAGATATGATTGAATGCATACTGTAGAAAAATACTTTACCGATAGAAAAATACTTCTGCCAATATATAGTAAAATTGTACTTCTGGTGGTAATTGTTTTTTTAATTACAATTCAAAGAAATATGACTTGAAAGAAAATTCAACTGTCAATACGTAAGACTATAAATACACAAAATTATACAACGCATTCAAATGGACAGCGCTTTTCTCTGAACAACGTAAATACATAAAACTTTATAGCACATCCAACAACACTCCAATAGAGGTACGCTTTTTTTTTTGGTCAAAAATCTCTTACAATGTGTCTCAGTGCAAAAACTTACATAACTCGATGCAAATGATAGTTTTGCATCTCTTCTCCTTGTTGCCAGTGCGACCTCTTTTACCAGATCAGTCAGCTCTCAGAGTGTAGCATCAGCACAACACTTTACCAATACACCACTGTAGGAAGACTCGTAACCCACAGCCACACCATTACAAAGTTTTACCAACACAACAGAGGTTCATTCGATGGAGGAAGATGCAATTCATGCGATGGAGGCAGCGTTAACGTACAACATTTAACAATAGCGTAAATATCATACCAAACAGTCTTAATACAACATCATCAATACCATACCAAACAACCTTAATACAACAGTGTGAATACCATACCAAATAGCCTTAATACATCAACGTTAATACAATATTAAAACAATGTTAATACAATGGTAAAATAGCCTTCAACGTATGGCATTAACTTCAACGTTTTCCCTTCATAAACCAGTGAACACCACGCTTGTATACCAACGTATGGCCAAAAAGATTCAACGCATAGCCAAAAACTTCAACAGATTCCCAAAGAAACTTCAACGCATAGCCATACCAATGTTAATACAAGGTTAGCAAAAAACACATCTATTGCTAAAGTCTTCAACTTTAGAGAAATTGTTAACTAGTGTGCTTGTCAACTTGATATAAAGACTAGAACCATCAAGCTTGGCATAAAGAAGAACCAAATCCATTAACTCCTAAGGTTTTCAAGAAGATATTGAAGATCACAGAGCCTACTAAGAAGTTTAATTTTTTTGAAGGGAATGTGTTTTTCGACTTCATGTGTGGTAGAAGGAATATTGTTCAAGACTTCATGCTACATTTTGTGCATGTTCTATACCACCTTTCCTTTATCGATATCACTGTAGTCATTGATCCTTATATATATTTTGCCTCATTTTGTCCTACATTATGGGAAATGAAAGCGTAACTAATGCTCCTATGTTATTTTTGTACGTATATTATTTTTCTTTTAAAAATATGTCATATTTGACTCGGCTAAAGTCATTTCAAATGAAATTTTATTTCGCTTAGCTCATTTCTTTAAGACATTGATTTTTTTATTTTTTATTTTTTTTATCATACCTAGTAATGGCCATTATTTCTTGCAATTCATTCCATGGACTAACCCACAAAAAAAAATGAATCCTAATATGGAACCAATGCAATTATGTTACCCCTTTCTAGTACCACTCAAAAATTAAATGAATAAATGGCCACTGAAAATGCAGTCACCTTTGAGAACCAATAATTAACCATTAAAAATATCCACTATGACATGACTACCAAGAATCTACAACTTGAGAATGTACACATGAAAAATAAGAACATTAAAAATTAATGAAAGTTTTAGGTGGACATCTAAGGAGTTCGACCTACAAGTCTCCTGAAATTACAAAAAACGACAAGGGATACACTTGCTCACTTTGTCACAAAGTAAAATGAAAAGAATATGAGGTTCAAAATAAGAATAAATGAAATTAAAGAGGCACTTCGCACCAATCCCTTATTCATGACCCCTCTAGATATCAAAGCACTTGAAGTTGCAAAAAGCACCCCCAATACACACCAAAAAGTGAAAAAAGAAGCATATTTACTTATAGGAATTAAATCTTATGTCACATTAAATATAAATAAGAAACTCAAAATTATTGAGGAAGCATGGGAGGTTTCTCTACATTTGAGAAACTTATCTCAAAGAATTTTTTTGTTCAATGAATATCTTGAGAAAGGCCTTGAACATGATCAATAATTTGCTAATAATGATTTGTTGACATTCATCAATAAAATAAATACTCTGACATATTTCTATGGAAATCAGTAAGGCCTCTTTAGAGGGAAAATGATAAAATATATTAAGGTATGCTAGTCTGTAAGGATAAAAATGTTATAGGATGCTATCATGGATTGTTCAATTATTGATAACCATAAGAGTAACGTCTTCCTAAAATCCATAAAAAATTTCAAATACTTATGAGGCACATGAATGATTAGGTAATTTGTGATCATCCCTAAATGTGTACTGAAGGAAGAATTAGATATTATTAAATTCTCATTAGGTACAGATGTCAACAACGTAGCCGAGTTTCCTAAATAAAAAATGAATAAATGGCTAGTCATGTTCATTAATGACAATGAGGACCAATTGGCGAAACTAAATTTATATGCATAAGAACTAAACAGACAAATATTTTTTAAAGGTTAATTAAGACATCATATTCCCCTTGATGAAACAATACATTGAAAAGTGGCTTAAAATTTCCCTAAATGAAATCATTAATCTGTTAAGAAATTTACCACAAAGAGATAAATTATTATTGAGATTTATGAGATTTACAGAGAGGAATAATAAAATAACCAACAACAATACATATAAGTATTATACACATAATATTTATCTAGGAAAACATGAAATCCAGGGAAAAAACCAACCCAATGAGATCTCATTAGCATTGGCCAAAACCCTAGCCAATCTGGCCAAGTGAGTCTTCACCACTCACCTCTAGACCTACATTACAATAAAGTATTCCTACCCTTTTATAGGCTCCCTTACATGCAACATCACAGACCATAATACCATGGGTACACTATACCATGTGCCCAAAACCACTACTATTTAACCAAGTCAACCTTGACTCAAACCCCGAGTCAATTTTACCTATCAATTCCCCCCTTAAACTTGACTCGGGGTTCCTTGACTAAATCCAGCCAAAACCTGCTAAGTGAGACAATCCCACTCACTCTAGCCCTTACCCCCTTCAAAGTTTTTACCTGGGATTTGTTAACGTGACATTCGCCTATTACATAGCTCTAACCCAAACTTTACTGGTAATTACCTAGGGGTACGCATGCCTTACTAGGTCTTACAGTAGTATGCCCATTTACATGCAAATTAAAATTTTCACTCCATTACAATAATTTTTTGTTTGTTTACCCTTGTTGTTGTTTTGTACATATGACATCAATGTGCATATAAAAAGAACCCATCTACCAAATCACATGGGTCACCAACTGCTGTAACCGCCAATTATCTAGGCATTCTTTTTAGGTACATGGTTCATCAATTAAATAATCCACATGCACATATCCTCCTCATCCAATGAATTTCTCATGACCCAATATCATACAAATTTGCTTCACAATCTATGGATTTTGATTCATATCTGCAAGAAAAACTCAATTATCTCTCTATCTACTAGACCAATGCAAACCCTTGGCAACAAAAAACATCCTTCCAACTTACCTCTGATACCAGTTTTTAAGCAATTTACCACAAAGAGATAAATTATTACTAAGATTTACAGAGAGGAATAATAAAATAACCAGCAACATTACACATAAATATTATAAACATAATATTTATCCAGGAAAACCCCAAATCCAGGGAAAAACCCAACCCAATGAAATCTCTTTAGCATTGGCCAAAACCCTGGCCAATCCAGTGAAGTGAGCCTTCACCACTCACCTCCAGACCTACATTACAATGAAGTATTCCCAGCCTTTTATAGGCTCCATTACATGCAATATCACAGACCATAATACCATATGTATACTATACCATGTGCCCAAAACCACTACTATTTAACCAGGTCAACCATGAGTCAAACCCCGAGTCAATTTTATTTAACATAATCATGAAAAATTCCTAACCAATTAGATTAATGAGATCCAAATAATAACATATATGTAAGCTTCTACAATAGCCATAGGATATCATCATTAGTTCATTCCACACATCATATTTCGACCACTTCAGGAGTGTTATGTGTTTATTTGGAAGTGATTCCCTTGCTTATTTGTAGTCTTTGATCATCTAGCTTAATGAATTTTCTTATAGTGTTTAGGACATCTTGTAGGAAATCATGTAGTATCATGTAGGAAACCCTGTTTTGAGGCCGAATTGAGGAAAAAGCCTCTAGGAAGCTAACAAAGGGTCCCTACTTGTCTCCCAAGACTTCTGACCATTCACCATCATCTCTAAGCCACCTGCCATATCACCAAAAGAGATTAGCTATCACACCCTCCCGTGAAAAAAAAGACAAAAAGAAAAACAGATTTATTATATTCATTTACATGCACAACGTCAAAAGGTTTGATGGTTTGAATCTTCATGCTTAGGATAGTAGGATTGCATACATGTTAACTTAGCATTCTTTTGAAGAAAAGCCTCTTAGCAGTTAGTTAGAAAATGGTGTGTTTTAGCATTTGATTTCAGTCTCTTTCCTTGTACTTTCTTTCTTTCTCTCAATAGGTTAAGG
>APFE030792266.1:0-14587 GCA_000404065.3 Pinus taeda
AAACCAAAATTTTCTGGGGCGCTGCCCCGGACCCCATAAAGTGGGGTTACGGGTACCCCTCAAACCCCCTGTTGACTATGTGGAAAGAATATAAAACAACCCAACATGACACGTATCCGGATTTCAAAGAACAAATTATTTGACTTTGAAGGGATTAGCCATAGCTGAAGAAGAGAGTACTGCTGCAACTTAGTGACGGTCTCAAACCATATTTCAATATAGCTCTAATATTCTTGGTCCTTTTGCTGACCTCAATCATTCTTCATATCTTCTTCTATCATGACTTTCTCATCTTCCTCTTTTTGCTGATCTTTCTCTTGAGTACATGGAGGATTTGATGGTAACCATGACGAAACTCTCTTGATCTCTGATTCTGATGTCTTTTCTTCATCAAGTGCAACCCATGGTTCTTTCCTATCCTCTTTTGAATCTTCTTTTACTGGATGTGGTCCTTCAATGCTTTCAAGATAATCTCTTTTTTGCAATACTCTTCTTGAGCTATGGTGAAGATCATTGAGCTCAAGAGGAGTCATTTGGACATGTTGTGCCTCAGCTTTGTAATTGGGTTGAGCTACTCCAATGTGCGGGTTTGGGAATGGTGGTATGTGTAGTTAAGTGGGGGTGTATATTTGAGATGGATGTGAATGGGTTTGTGGATGGGCAGGTGGTGGAGGCAAAGGAGCAGGAGGAGAGTTGTACTGGGGCCTCCACCCCTGATGAGGTGAATTCCACTGAGGTTGTGGCTGAGCATAAGAGTGAAACGAATGAGCAGCTGGTTGGGCATAATATGAATCTGTGGAGGAACAAGGAGGAGGTGTGAACCACGAGGGATGAGTAGAGGGACCCGAAGAAGGCATGAAAGTGACTTGATAGGGGTCGTAATAGGTCTCGGATGTCGCTTGCAGTTTCTTCTGGTAAGCTATGGGTCCATGTGACCTCCTTTGGTTCATGAAATAGAGTGGTTCAGTGATTTCTTTAGCCCTTTGATATGCAGCTTTAATTTCAGGCAAGGAAGGGCACTGATCTGTAGGACAGTATTCTTCAAAAACAAAACACACTTCTATGGAGTACAATGGACATTCGTTCCTAGGATGCATTTTAGTGCACCTGGGACAAAAGATGGCCAAAGCCTTGTTGGCTTCCTTTTTCTTCCTTTGGATCTGCAAGGTATCCAGTTGCATGGCAAGAAATTGCTTCATGTCGCTCTTGAAATCTTCCATCTGATTTGCAAATTCATTTTGAATAAGGTACTGCTCTCAACATTTCTGTTTGTAGCCATTTTCTCCAGAGGAATGTTTTCTTCTTCTTCTCCCCTAAAGGTTCTTCAAATATGTCTTGTTGTCCACCTAAGGGTTCTTTAATCACAGCCATCGAAGAAGAGAGAAGGTTGGCTGTGTGAAGCAGTGGGGGTGTTGTTGAATCGTTTTTCTAAATTATCTCTACTCCTACAAGACATGAAAGGAAATATTTTTGGTTGATTTTTTTTTTCTCTGCTTGTACCTGAAAAACTAAAATAGATTAAACTTGGAATTTTATCAACCTGGTAGTTCATAAAAAACTTGGAAGTTACAGTGCTGTATGCACAAGTACTATCTCTTGCCGCAGTTGTCACTTGGATAGCTGGCACAAGTCCGCTAGGAGCTTAAGCCTACTTCTATGAGCTCTTAGAAGAAGATTTTTAACTCATGGATGAAAGCTAACTGAAAAGAAGCTAATCTACTTGCGGAAAGAAACTGAAAGCCAAAAAGAAACACAAACCCTAGCATACCCTAATTCTACCAGATAGTCCTAATAATGCAAGAAGGAAGATGCAAGCTACTGAATGAGATTTCATTGACTTCAGAAGGTAAAATGCATGTGTCTAAGCTACTTTTATAATGAAATCTGAAGAAAACATCTTTTTGTATTTTTGAATGACTTTGTAGGATTATTATGCATGTGCTTTTAACTGGCTTTTGACTGTGCAGAGGTGGATCGGTGAGAGAAAATTCTTGCAGGAGGTTGGGAAGGTTAGAAGAGATCCTAAGGGGTCCCTAGCACCCTTCCTGAGAGTTTCAAAGTGATCGGATCTCAATAAATCACTTTCATGAGCTCCTACATGAAGTCTGCAGGGGTTCTACACGATGTTCAGGAATTTCTACAGGATGTTCAAAAATTTCTATAGGATGTTTAACAAGTGGATTTTAGAGGATGGGTGAGTGAGGTAGGATGCATGAATGGATATGGGGGTAAGATAGGGTCCTGGAGTGACCCAGGGATTGGTGGATCGAGTGGGGAGAAGGTGTAGAAGGCTACTTGGCTCAAAGAAGGCTGAAACAATGATTACACAAAAAGGTAGGGTTACGTAGGAAAAAGGACAGATGTGAGATGAGGAACCTAGCTGGGAGATGGAATAGTTGGCTCTGATGAGGCTTAGGTGGATGAAAGAGTGGTAGAGATGCTCTGCAAGTCATTTTTCCAATCTGAACCAACAAAGATTTGTAAATTCAAAGGCCTAGTTATGTTGACCTAATATGCTAGTTGCCAGTAAAGAGAATGAACAAAAGTTTGACCTGAAATGAAACCATGTATTATATCTCATGCAACCAAGAAAATGAAATTCTGAACTTGTAACCAACTTTTACACATGAAAATCAAACACTAGTGATTGCATGGCAAAGCAAAATCAATGTTTTTGTGGGCAGTAAAGTCATCCTAGTCACAGTTCCTGACCGCATTCAGGGAGAGGTGAAACCACAGATGTTTGATGGCCCTTTTCTTGAAGCTTTTTCTGTGAACAACCTATCAACTAAATCTGAGCATGAAAAGCTATTTTACTCATAAAAAACAACCTGAATAACAAAACAAGATTTAAATCTAAATAGCAGATTTTATTCAAAGAATGCAGCAAAATCACATGAAAGTAAACAAAGGAGGTAATAGGCACTTGAGATGGGCCCAACCCCAAGCGATACAGCCTCCTAAGAGAGATTTAGAGCTGGTGCAAAGTTGGATTCATATTTATTGATCAAAATAAATGTTACATTCCAAAAACTGTCCACAAGGAGAACTTGAAAATGTGCTGAAAGAAAAGCTAATGAATTGCCTAAAAATCGAACTACAAAATGAATACAAAATGAATACAAAAAGACTAACTGAAATGAGGTCCTAATCCCTCTTATTTATACAAATTGAGGACCCCAACAGTCCTCCTAAACTTTAGGGACTCGGCTGCCCAAAACATGCAGTTAATAGCAGTCCTACTTGACTTGCTTGGCTGCCCTTGTGATAATAGATTTGGTGGCCTTTGAACTCCAAGCTGATGGAGGAGAATTCGATGTAAGGGCCCATAAATGAAGGTGAAACCTTCCTAAAAATCCTCTCCACGAATTTGGCTGCCAAGTGCTCATTTAAACCTTTGATTTTGTCTCCAAATTGACCAAAAAGACTACAAAAAGCACACATTAGACTTGTTGGCATAATGACTAACCCAATTCACTCTATTAGCATAAATATAATAAAAAACATGCAATAAACTAATGAGAATGGTGGATTAAGTAAAATTAGGACGTTGAATGAGCCCATATAATTATCCATTTTTGGGGCTCATCATCTTAGCTATCAGCACAAGGAATTCTTCGATAGTATGGTCAAATTGGTTGCAGTATTGATAGGACGGGCGTGTCTGATTCTGACACTCCCACACATAGTGCCCTGGTGTCCCACACTTATAGCTAAGAACCTATCCGCGACCTCTACCCAGTCCTCCTCCTCGTCGAATTTTCCCTCACCCCTGATATCCTCCGCGAGTTCCTCTAATTTCCTGATACGGAGGCCAAATTTATACTTGCATTCGATAAGTAGGTGTTCTTTGCATAATAAATTCATAGCTATGACACTGGCGCTCATCGTGGCCCACCGATTTGTAGAAATCGGAGAATAACTGTTGTGGTATCTAAACAAACTTTTGCAGCAAATGAAAATTATCTATTACATGTTCTCCAGCCACTTGGTAGATAGCACACCATAGGACGGGCCCCAGACTTTGTCTAGCTAGAGCTTCCTTCCTTAAGGGAATTGGTCCCCCCCTTGTAAGATAATTCGTGAAGATAGGGCAGTGGTATTTATCATGCCCCTGGCTCTTACACTTGAGGGACTAGATTTCCTCACACACTTCAGGCCTAGCCTCATTCTCTTCTTTCAAGCTCTGTAATTCCTAGCGGAGGTTCTGCAACTGTGAGTGAATCTGTTGGACTCCCAAAGTCACATCCTGAATATGTCTCTCGTGCAAGCTCATCGCAATTTCCAGGGCTTCCACCAGAGTTCCTATCTTTTGTTGTGACAAAGAAATCCATAGGTGGGGTAGTAGCGAAGCTATAAATCACTTGCAGTGTTGGCCATGCATGAGCTATATATTACCTTACAGATCACGAACTTCAACCTTTGATCTAACTCGCAAGGCATTTCACCAGCCTTCATAGTGTTTTCCTTAAATCCAACGACTGATTGTGAGTAAAACTTGGGCTTACTAAACTCCTTGTTTAAAGCATCCTTAGCTTTTGCTAGTGTTTGCAAAGGATGATCAACACAATACTTAATATACCATGTCGGCGCGTTGTCCTGTAGGGTAGTAACTAAATGTGACTTCTTTCTATTATCATCAATGATTTGTTGCAGAGTCCACACAACATTCACAACAAACCAGAATTGATCTGTATCTTCGCTTCCTATACCCTTGAAATTTGGAAATTTTATCTAGTTCGACATGTTTAATGGCAGTGGCAGAGGTGGAGGTGTGGGTGAAGGTGTATGTTGTGAAGGTGAGGGTGGAGTTGGAGTGGATGGATGAGGTATTCATGGAAAACCTTACTTTATCAACTAGAAAGCACTCTGTGGTGAGGCTTGTACCACTCCCTTATCATCGCTCAAAGGAGTTCCAATCAATTGGCTATATTGAGGACCTTCTTTCTCTTTATTTCTGAAGATTCATCCACTTTGCATAGACCCAAACATCAAGGTAGTGGCATGTCCCTATTCTCACACAAGAGCATCTTAATCTAGGTATTCAAACACCTCGACTACTTACCTTTTGATCCCTTGAAGAAGCATGGCTCTAATTTGTTGTAACTGACTAAGGTATCAATCACGAACTTTGTAACAAAACCTCCTATGATTCAATCGAGCCAGTGATCGACAACACGTGTGATCTTGTCTTAAGAGGCTTCCAACCTTCGCACTAGCTCTAGAGTTCACACTATTGGACTGTCAAGTCTCCACCTTCCTTGCTCATCTACCAATTTAGGTATCCACTCGTGTAGTTTGATCGGGAAGGTGTAGAAGAAAATTTTGTGTATTTTTGTATACAAATATCTATCTAACCAATGGTCTTTTGTCAACTGCAGAATTTTGTTTTCTCACGCCGTGAATTCGTTGACCTTCCTATTCAACCACTTCTCAATTTCCTTCTTAGTTAGATTCCAATGATCCAACATCACACATCTCCTTATAGAGATCCTATTCCCAGCATGTTCTAGGTGGATGTTGGCGGCCACCCACTTATCCCACTTAGACCCCCACAACTGTCTCCTTCAGTTTTTCAGTTTCCTTAATTGTAGCACAATTTACTATTTTTAGCAGTTTTTCGAGTCCTGAACTTCTGAAGCTATTTTGAGGCCCTAAATGACATTTTTTTGGGAAAACTGGGAGCAACATGGTTTTATAAACCAATTTTTCTCTACCAAAAGTTGTAGTCTTTGAAGAGATCTTTCTAACGAGGTATTGTATGTGTCAAACATAGATCGTATGCCAAAGTTACGACCCTAGTAAGTTGATGTACCAATTTGCTCAAAACGGGGCCCACAACCTGGCGTTTCATCTCCTAGGGTTAGGTTTTTGGATGTTTAGGGTTTTCCATTGTTTCTAGACAATAAGTAGGCCTTTGAGCCTCATTATAAGACATTTCAAAGGCATGTAGCTGCCACATCGCTTCTTAGAGATAAGCTACCATCGCCCTAGCTAGTTTATTTCCATTTCTCTTTGTGAGAATATTTCAGTATTTTACAGTAATGAAATGAAGTACTATTTCCATTGCATCTTTGTATTTATGGTTATTTCTATAATTTCTTTCATTCTTGTTTAAATCTAGATCAATGGTATCATAGTGGTCTGCTATTTCTCTGTTTTTCTTCACATGTCCGCAACAAGGTCAAGACATAAGGAGTTAAGGCTTGAACTCATTGAGCCTTTGCAAGGCCAACCTCGCAAATCCCGACCGCCTCCCATGGCGGATGAAAAGAAGGATGAGGGAGCAGGATATCCTATCAAAATCTTGCTTGAAGAAGCCCTTGAGTGATAAAGGAATGCGATGATGGAAAACTTTGTCTAGATCTTTCAGCAGCTACCCAAAGCGACGCATTAACTTCCAACAACTACTCTGGAAATGCCACACCCTTTAAGGTACAAGTTAATTTTGCAATCCCCATTTTCAAGGTTTAGATAGATACAGATACCCTAGATAAATGGTTAAATATACTAAAAGGGTATTTTTTTGTTCATGATTTTTCTATTCGGAAAAATATTATTTTCACTCTTCTTAAAGCAGCCCCCCACGTCAAGGACTGGTGGGAAACCTACTACGAGTAGAAGGATGAAAGTATGGCTCACTATTCTCAGCCACACCCATTTGGAATTCATTCTGGGATTCCATCAAGGAGCAGTACTACCCTGTGAAAAGCTATGAGGACAAATACATAAAGTGGACCACACTGCTGCAGCGAAAGGACTAAGATGTGTCAAAGTTCACAAACATTTTTCATACCCTTCACACACAGTTGGGTATCAATGATTCTGAGCTGCATTTCATAATTAAATATTGTGGCTACCTACGTGGATACATCCAGGATGATATGGAGTTCCTAAATATCTCCTCGCTCAACACCACATACTGATATGCTGTCAAGATGAAGTAGAAGTTTAAGCAGAAGAAGTGAGACTTTGGATCTATGAATCTAAAGCAAGGGAAAGGCTTCCCAAAATCACAAAACCAAGGACAAAGCCAAGACGAGGAAACCCAAGACAACCCATCGAAGCCACAAGAAAAGAACAACACCACGAAGTCGAAGAAGGACACAAGAAAGTGGTGTGAGTTCCATAAGAGCCCCACTCAAAATACAAGTGAGTGTCGGACCAAGCAGTAGTGGGTGGCCAAGTTGAAGGCTTCAGAATCAAATGCATGTTTTGACCCTGAGTTAAAAACCGATAAGGGGAATAGCAAAGGGAGTGGTACTGTTGCGATTGCCAAGGTCTAGAATAATGAACCTAAAGATCCAAAAGAGGGGGAGTTTATTTTTTACTGACAAATGTGGGTGAAAGGTTTGCCACTGCAATTCATTGTCAACAGTGGTCTTGACCCTACACAACTAGCCCTTTCAGCATCAACCCGCGTAGCGTGGACTGAAGTCTCACCTGAAGCAATATGGAGGGGATGCTGGAACCAAGTTTTTTCATCCAGAGATTAGTGTGATGTCCTTTTATGCCCTACATATGCCTTCGCGTAGATCTATAAGCCCTTAGGGCTTGATACTGTAACTTCCTTCAAACAACCTCTAGACCTCCGTGAAGGTCTATGATTGGCTTTTGCAGACCCTTACCAGATGAGTTATCTACTTATGTGCACCATAAAGTAACCCTATGCCAGCGTTCATGCAGGTCTTCTTAAGTTCTTAATAAACATAACATAATGCATTTTAATCTTTGTGTAAATACTTAACATGTATTGTGTTTAGTTAATAATACTCTCCAATAGAGTCGGGCATCAATACACCATTATTTCATAAAGACATCATTTCATCAGAGCATATATCACAAACATAATTAATAGAAGTAAACAAATAAAACACATGAATTCTCCAAACAACCTTCTTTATTGATCTTCAGTAGGAGTTTACAGACTCAAAACTACCCTATGCACTCAGCTGCAGGGGTTCACACACTCAGCTGTAGACTCTACTCTAGGCCCCTACACACTCAGCTACATAGTCTTTCTTGCCTCTAAGACTCACGTCTCTGCACTATCTTCTATTGACCCATTACATCCATCATTATTTGGTTATTGATTACTACCTTAGAATCTCTAAAATATTCCTATTTATAGCTTTTCTTCATACAATCCCATGGTCTGCGGACCACAGGTGGATCTCAAAACTAACTCCACTTTACATAGACAAGGGGCTAAACAACTTTTGACTTCTAACTATCTATGTGCTCCACATCCACAAATTGTACAGACTTTATGTCCTTTTACCAAAATTTACATCAAAACTTGGGTTTTTAACCACCAAAACTATCTAAGGGACCCTATCCAAACACCTCTTCCTCCACACCTATCTCCCCAAACAAAGAACAATGAAAGATTACAATTTTCATTTATAAAATGAAAAGATAAAGAAAAATAGTTCTTCTTATTTCTTAATTAGCACATGCATGCATCAGTTAATACTCCCGAGATTAGATTCCATGCTTAGTTAGTTTAAATCATGACATGTGATAAATAGGGTTGAGTTAAGTTTCTTTTACATTTAGTTCATGATATTTATGCAATTATAATATGTTTCTTTCCTTATGCTTCATTTCTTGCAAAAGGTTAGGGTTTCCATTTCGAGCAGTTGATTTTCTGCAATTAGTTTAGGATTTGATTTTAGTACATGCACTCCATTACATCATGAAAAAAAATGAAGGACAAATTCTATGCTTCACATATAGCATCGATACCTCTTAATTTTGTACAAACCCCAAGTTGATAATTAATGTCGGTAGCCTTGGGAGTTGCAACATTCTTGTTGCAATACCAATGCTCATCAATCATGAATCTCACATTTTATTTCCTCATTTTCCAAGATTGATTCTCTATACATTGGGCCATTAGGTAAAGGATCATTATGTATGAATTCAATTGACTGTTTGACTTACAAATGTTGAGGCACCCCAACAAGTGGATAAAATATATTTATGAATGTCTCTACAATGTTGTCCACTTCATTTTGTTGTGTAAATATACCTTGTGTTTAACTCTTGTTGATTAAATGACCTTCCCTTCACCTTTTTATTGAACCATGAAGATGAAAAATTTTGCAGTTTAAGAGAGCACCTTTTTAGGTAAAAATAAATTGAGATCAATAAAATTGTAGTAGTTGGGACTAGCTTTGGTACCCTATAGAGCAAAAATAAAAGTGAAAAAATGACACAATAAGGATGAGGCCCATAAACAACATGAATTTTCCACATATAAGGTTTTCTTCAAATAATGTCACAAAATTTGAGTAGGGAAATCTCACACAATAACTCATCATTGAAAAACTTGGCATCATAGCACAAGAGACAATATTTGTTGACACATATGTTTTTTCCTTGGCATAATCAAAAAATGGTTTATGGTTTAAGGTATGCCACTATCAACATATTTAGTATATAAATGACATGAGATGATATCAAGTTCTTTTGGGTCCTGTAACCAATGATGAATCATAGTCGGGTCCCGTTCACCCATATTTGTGAATACAAGAGGCGTACCCCATCTTCAACCTCTATTGGCTCTTTTTGTTAGATAGTTTTGGCCACGATAATATCCTTTAGTTATACATCAATTATTTACTTTGCAATAATTTAGCTCTAAATCATAATTATATCCAAAATCTATTTCCTTTTCTTTAAACTCCACTAACAATGATTGTTTTGTGCAACATTCATTTGTGTTGTTCTAAGGGATTTTGTGAAACTCACACCACTTTCTAATACCATACTTTTACTTCACAATACCCTTATTTTTGTTTGACTTAGGTTAATTTTCATAATGTTCTATCTCCTATCTCTATCCCATGTTTTGTGAGTTTGGGCCACCTTTTCTTGGTTTCTTTTAAACTAGATTTGTCGGCCTGGACTCCCACTTATTCTTCTACTTCAATTCTATGTAATTTTGATAGTATATCGCAAAAAAAATCCCAATGAATGGATATCCAAGAAATACACATCCATCTATATGTACATATGAAGAACTCTACAATACATTAGAACTAGGTGCCACTCAAAGTCTCTGATACCCAACTTTCAACACAAGGCATGTAAGATATTAGTATACTATGGCTTCATCTTATTTCTTTCGTGTCACAAGGTTTTCCATCTCACATATTTGTCCTCATGGTTCTATAAAAGGTAAAATTTCACCTTAAAGGTATAGAAAAATATCACCAATTGAGTCCTACCTTGGATATCATAGATTTATCTTCATTTTTGTCTTTCGCAATAATCTTTCCACCAACCTCTCACATGGGGAAGGGATTTTAGGAATGCAAAAGCTGATATTTTCAATGTCGAAATTATTTTACAGATAGTAATATCCTATAACATATTTATGCATTTCCCCAAAGAATATACATCTATGTGGCCTTCAAATATGAGTATATCAAAGTTTAATTGTACCTATCCCACTATCTTAATAGTTATCTATCTTCATGGTAATTGTTCTATGATTTTTGTGTCCAAAATTTCCAAGACTATTATGAGGCCTTAACGATGATTATTGAAAATTCAAGGGGGCACGGGATTCCATGGAATACCATGGCCCTAATGGAAAGTTGTAATCCTAGAATAGTTCTTTCTAATGAACTATTGTGCAACCGAAATGGATATTTTATGGAAAATGTGTGGCTTAGGGAAGTTGATACACCAACTAAGCACCTCAGAGCCCAAAAACGTTTTTCATTTCATCTTCTAGCGTTATGATTTTGACATCTATGGTTATGTATTCATGTTAAAAGGTCATTTTTGTAGTCACTTTTGGAAATGCATGTAACCAACATCTCTCTCTATTTAGAGATAACTACGACCATTACAACAAGTTTGTGTTTGACATTAATTGTTTATTTCATGTATCAATAGAATGTGGGTTTGCACCATATCACAATGAATTTTATTGGTTTTTTTTTATTATTTCCTTTCCATCCTTTCATTTCATTCCTTGTACAACCCAAATAAGTGATATTTGAGAAATCTATTGCTTGTCATTTCTTGATGCATATACCCAATAATGTTAGGGTAGATAAGGTTGGGTCTGGAGCTAATTTCACTTGGGAATAGTCACTCTCATCAACCCAAGGGTCCTCTCACGGTGAAATAAAAGAGAGATGCTGAATTTGGAGAACCTATGAAGTTATTTCTCAAGGAAGTAAATGAATGAGATGATGGAAAATTTTGTCAATATCCTTCAATCACTTTCATTGCAGTTGAAGCACATTCAAATATTAGGAACTTTGGTGATGTGAAAATATCTGAGATATAAGTTAGCTTAAATATTCCCATAGTTGAAGGCCAAATGGGTGCATATAATTTGAAAAAATGGTTAAATCTACTAAAGTGTTTTTACACTATTAAAAAATAATCTAATAATGAAAGGATGTGCTTTCTCTCTTAAAATCTCTTCCCCATGTTAAATATTGGTGATATGGTTACTAGGAGAACAAATAAAATATGAGTTTGTGATCTTCGTGGAGGAAATGAATTAGAAATCTTTTGTTGACATACCCAAGGAGGAATTCTATCATGTAGGGAACTATCATGACTAATACATGACATGGAAAACCCTCTGATAGGAGAGTGAGCATACAAGGTTGGAGTACACCAATATTTTCCATACCTCCCACTAAAATTTGGGTATGAAACACTCTATGTGGAACTTGGTTCTAAAGTACCACAATAGTCTACACAAGTACATAAAAAAGGAGATGGATTTATTAGACCTTTCCAAACTAGGATCCACTTATCCATATGATGTCAAATTGAGAAGAAATTGAAGTAGACGAATAAGCAATATTTTGGGTCAAAAAATCCACTACACCAAAAACCTAGAAATTTCATTATAAACTTGAAAAGAAAGGGATAGATAAATGAAAGAAACCTCAACATCACCACTCCAAGTCACACAAAAAGAATGGTAATGATTGATCAAAAAATTACACTAGAAAATGGTGTAAGCACCATAAAAACCCCTAGCACAACACTAATGATAGATCCTTAAAGCATCCATTTTTGGTAAAGCATAAGGAAAAGGAAATAGGTTCTAGATAGATATTTTTCTTAATCATGATAAGGGAAAGTGGATCATCATTGTGTAACCTAGTGCTACCATTGAGACTAAAAGTATTAAATTTCAAGAGATATAGGAGCATGAAGGGGCGAAGTTCCTCCTCCATTCACAAATGTGGGTGAAGGGGACCGCATTACATTTAATCATTGATAGTAGAGCTGAAATAACCTAATACAATTTAAGGCCATATGCAACCAACCCACCCATACCTACCGACTTTCATGGCCCAGCCACGGTAAACATGAGTTGAAGGCTATTATGACATGACCTGGCATCCTAGATCACCTTAAGGAAATGGATTCGACAAAATGAAACCTTACTAACCTTCCTTAGGAGCTACAAGACCCAAAAAAGCTAACTCACTCTTCTAGGTGCCCAATTCTTGAGTTAAACTTCTTTCTCAGTGAGGTGGACTCCAAAACACTGGCACAACACTCCCTAAACTCAACTATAACCCTCCAGTCACATGCGTAAGCCTACAAGGGAGCAAATCTAGTCTTTTTTTTCCCAATTCTCTGCCTACAACCCTGAAATATAATCAACTTTCTCAATACTGGTCTCTAACTCCCTACCTAGAACTTGATGAAAGATGAGGAAAAATACATTAACACAAAACATAGATAAGAAATTCACCTAACAATGCCTAACCATGACTCTAATTCTGTCAAACACATTGCAAGCATGAAATCTATGAGTCATGAATTCATATCAGAATATAGACATCTAAAACTTATCTTAGAATCCTTAACAAGGTCTAACACCCTCTTACAATAACTGAAATAACATTTAGTATGTCAGGAATTGAATAACCATTAAATTATAGATGAAAACATGATAATAGCCATAACTTGAATCTATCATAAAATCCATGCTTATAACCAACATATAACTAGATAAGTAACAATGATAGAGCAACCATTAAAGCCACATAATGAAAAGTATAATAATTCATGAGTTACAATGGAAAAGAGATCTTATCGAATATGCAAAACCCAACTAAGTCAGGGACTTTGACATACCGCCCGATCATAGATTAGGCTAAACCAAATCTCTCTTTCATGCAATTACCCCCATGCCATATTCCAAGCATGAATCTAGGATCTCATGGGATAAACCAATCCATAAACAACCAAGGGAATCCATAGGTTAAACCACCTCCATCCTCACATTACCTTGATCTCACCTAAACTGGTCACGAGATCAGAAAACCAAACCATACTTGGATGCCTCATAAATCCTTCACCATCCATTGAGCAATTTTCTTGTCTCTACCCACGTGTTCAGTGCTTCAGGGAGAAAACCATCTCCACCCCCAACCCCTGTGATCTTCCTGAGACCACCTCAGCTAAATCCAAAAGCTTCCAATAGTACATTGCTCAACCAAGAATGATTTCGATCACACCATGGCTATCCAGAAATGTCAAGGAAAGCCTAAAACTATTTTCAAACAAGGAAAAACCCATGGCAAAGTCAACAATGAACCAAATACACATGTGCATATAGCAAACATGCCAAAACTAGTTAGGAAATCATACATGCAACTTGTTACCTATAAGTATTCTCATTGAATCCACTTGATCCAAATTTCCTTGCTTGATCCTTATTATCCTTCACTTTCATTTGCATTCCTTTGTTTTCCTTGTCCTTCCTTTGCTAACTTGATTTATTTCTCCTCCTAGTGCTCTTCTCCTTTCTGAAACCAATTCCAAATCTCAACTGACAAAAGGCCCCAAATTGATGCTTTGATGCATTTTTATTATTCATCCCTCTAATTTATTTATTTTTCCTCTGTTTTCTTTCAATTTCTTCCTCACATACAACCTACGACATTTCGCCTTTCTCTTCTCCTAATTTCATTTATTTTCGTAAATAAAATGCCAATAATGCCTTTTTTCCTTCCTAAAGACTTTGCCATTTCATTTTCCATTTTATTTAGCCATAATAAACAACAAGTGATGCCCGCTAGGATGCTTTTCTCAACATTCAACTTGGAATACATGTTTGATGATCCTTGTTTTATTTTACCTTGATGACATGAAATTTCAACACGGGGTTGTTATAGACCCATCCCACTTAGAGGAACATTATCCTTGGTGTTCTTTGACATCTACAACTAGCAAGGCCATTGAAAACAAAAACATACTACCTATGGAGCTTTATAACCCAACTCATTGCAATATTTACAATGAACAATGTTGGGGTGTGTTATATTCTTTCCATGACTAGCCTATGTAGTTAACGAGGCAGTTCCCCCTTCGTTGCACCGATTGCGTAGTGGGGGAGCAACATCCCCCCTTGTCTGGGGAGTTTTAGGGGGGTAGGTAGTCCCCTCTACAGGGTCCAGCGGAGCACCTCGAGGAAATTTTTTTTGACCCTATATTAGGTTGGGCAGTCCTACCTATGGTTTTGTGCATGGTTTTCGCACATGGTTTTGGGCGCGATGGTTTTTGGTCCATGGTTTTTTATGCGATG
>APFE030792268.1:3112-31351 GCA_000404065.3 Pinus taeda
TAGATGTGATGTATACAAGTCTTAGGACTAATTCCTTTCATGTCAGTGTATTCCCATGCATATGCAGAAGAATGTTGTTGTAATGTTTTGTTTAGCTTTTCCTGTTGTAATTTTTCCAAGTTATTGTTTATGTTCAATGTTTTCCCTGGAAAGATTTCAACTGTAGAGCTACCAAATTCTTTCATAGAATAAAGAGACATCCGCCTAGATGACAAATATTCAATATTGGATTTTTCTTGAAATTGATCATGTTCGTATTTTGGAGATGATTCAAAATTTTCCATTATATTTAAGATTTGACTATCTTCACTAATGGTTGAAATAGTAAGGAGAGGCTGAATATCATTTTCATCTCAATCCATTCTTTTTCATCTATCTCTGTGATTGTTCTTGCTGGAAGATATAAAGTGAATTTCTTAGTTGAGTTACCATCAAAGATATACATATCCAAATCCACAGCTAATGAAAGCATCAACTGTAGCCAGCCATGGTCTTCCTAATATAAGTGGATGTCCTCCTAGATTGTTCTTAGGGGTTGTTGTCGCACAGAGTGTCTAGGCACCACGACAATGTTTAGACCGGGGGCTGTCACTCTGATCCCTGATCTCTCCGTTTAAGTCGTCTCCTTATAGTAGGCTAAGGGGGGTAGCCCCTGTGGGATAAAAGAGAATCAGCTGTGAATCAACCAGCTCTAGAGACACAACGAGGCAATCAAATACTTGATTTAAGGGTTAGCAAGATTTAGATTAAATTTTAAATGATCAATACCAGTGCCTTATGGAGTCAATGATCCAAGTAATTGATTATCAACTGCTGCTTAGGAAATAGAGATATGAAATTATAATTCCACAATAAAAATCCTTAACGATTGCTTGAAAATATTTGCAAAATGTCTTGCATGTAATGAGCATTAAATAATTCAAGCAAAACGATCAATTTCACTAGATATACAATGCTTTAGCAATTAAATTTCTAAAGATCAAACACTTAATCAACCAAGAGATTTAACAATTCACCAATTTTGATCCCAGAACTAAAAGATGTATGCTTAGAGAACCAAATCTAGGAAAATTTCACCACCTTCAATAGTTAATCTCTAGATATAAAATTTTA
The DNA here is from genome assembly GCA_000404065.3 of Pinus taeda. Classification (NCBI taxonomy): domain Eukaryota; kingdom Viridiplantae; phylum Streptophyta; class Pinopsida; order Pinales; family Pinaceae; genus Pinus; species Pinus taeda. The sequence goes on from APFE030792268.1 coordinate 4,226, forward strand.
AATACGTTTAACTGTAGTAAAATGACAAACACCTCAAAAATTTTGTCTTTAGATTCTTGTCCTTAGCACCACATGAAATTTAAATTTGATAATTTAATTAATCCTTTAGGAAGACCGGCTCAATGTGCTAAGTTGGACTTGATACGGTAAATGAAAAATAAAAAATACTTAATTAAATTTAAATTTTTTTGAGGATTTTTAAAGTTCTTAAATTTTTTTATTTTTATTTTTTAATGAGAATAAGAATTAAAATCAAAATCATAAAGAAAAGAAATTTAAAAAAAAAGTATGAAACAAAATAAAATAAAAGTATAAAATCAAAACAAAATCGATTTTTTATTTTTATTTTAATTTCTAAAAAATATAAAACCAAACCAAATATAAAAAAAGGGACCTATGCTAAAGTAACTAAGGGGAAATAAAAATCTAACCCCAATCTAAAACCAAATTGAAATTTATTGTTGATTAAAAGAAATGCTATATGAAACCAATGCTAACCCTATGGCAAAGATCAAACGAAAGATATCGAAGGCTTTTTGGATGCAGGTCTGCATGAGAACTTGACGATGGCAGCGAGGCGTGAGGGGCTCGAGCGAGGGAAGAGAAGGGAAGCTCAGATGGCTAAGGGGACGCAGTAGGCAGAACGCGAAGGGACAAGGGTAGTAGTAGGAGCTGCGTGAAGGAAGCTGAGGTAATGTTTCCTGAGTTTTACTGTGCAAGCAACGTTACAGATAGATGAGGGAAATGGCGACAGATTTAGAGTAAGGGATTGCTGCAGGCAGGGAAGGGAATGAAATGCTTGAAGGAGACGCAGCTCCAGAGGAACACGCAGGAGAAATAGACAGCGTGAGCAATATATTTCAGGTTTGGAGAAGCATATGAGAGTTGAGTTGAGCGGATGGGCAGCATGCAAGTCAAGAGATACGTAGAAGGAGGGAACCGCAGAGTAAAGCAACGAATAAATATTGGGTTTGAGGGCTTGTTGAGGGCTTTGGAGATAGAAAAGAGTGGGTTTCCTTGTGGATGGTTAGCGTGGAGGAGTGAAAGAATAAATGAGAATGGTGGCAGTGAGGAATAAAGCTGCAGGAATTGAGATTCGATGCAAGGAAAAGGGTTTGTAGTTGAAGAAAAAGACTGAGAGAAAACTGCTTGCAATGTTGGGTATGGCAGCCAAATAAGAAACACAGATTTGATGGGTGTTAGGAGTAGTTTGGGTTTTACACAGTTCGCCTAGAATTTTCGAAATTTTCTCGCAAAAATGAAACCCCAGGATGCAGACAACATAAAAAAAAAATTTGAAATTTTCTGTCAAAAAAAAAAAATTCAACTTTAAACAGCAGAGAAACTGAAAACACAGGTAGCAAACTGATGGCCCAGAAACTTAATTAAAATTTTAAATCCTTCCTGCTTCAGATTGCTTGATGAAAACCCCACAAAATTTTCCATATCTGAAATAAATACCCCTGCAAAAGCTGATTTTGAGGCCAGATCTTACCCTCCAGGGCCTAGATCTAGCTTCAAACAAGAAATCCCCTTCAGATTTTGCCAACCTGCAATGGAAAAAACCAAAATGCCCACAAACAATATAATGCAAGGGTGAAACTAAAAAAATAAAAGCCAAAAATCAGCTAAATAATTACAGTAATCATAAGCCAAAGGTTCTAAGCAGCCAGATCTATCATTATACCACACATATTTTTAAAATTTAAAATTTAAAGTGAGGTGCTTTAGAGAAAATCCTTCATGCATCAACAATGAAATTTCTAATGATAAGCCCGGGATTCAATCACGCTGGACCCTTCAGAAAATGCTAATCGGGAGTTGGCTGGTCCAACTGAAAACTTCCCCGAACGCTCGATGATCTCAAAATCAAGAATTTTCTGCACAACTCGCTTCAACTATTAACGTAGAGAGAGAAAACGACAATAAAATTCAGATCTAATGGAGATATCTGCCATTATATTCAGAATTTAAACTACCACTCAAACCCTAGTGATCAAGCAAGATACCTGTGCTTAAACCACTCCTTAGAAAGCTACTATCAATGGTTGAAAAGAAAATCTATGCATGAAAATAAAATATCTTACAACATTTCCATGAAGAGTAACATCAGCAGAGATTAACCCCAAAGTCTTTCTTTATTGCACATGAAAAACGATTACAAGAGAGCTTTCACTTAGCACACGACTCACAGATCGAATGATCTCAACTGACAATTGACTCCCTATTTAAAGATAAATTTTCCAACGGCTAGTTCGAGTGATCCTTGTCAAAGCGATCTCGACCGTTGATGAGGATTAAAATTTCTTTTAATTTCATCTATCGAAATTTTAAATTATTGAGGAAATTCGAAATTATCAATTAAATGCATTTTAATTAATTAAAAAATTAAATTTTTGAATTAATTTCCTCAAAATTTTGACTTTGACTTAACCCTAGGGTCCAAGGGCATAAAATTTAACAAAAAAATCAATTAACCTTAGTCCCTGGACCTTTTAAAATTTAATTTTTTAAAGGACCCTCGAATTAAGCCTTTGGAAAATTTAAAATTACCTAGGACCCAGGACTTATGAGGGGATAAATTATTTTTCTAACCTTCAAGACATTTTACATCATGATTTTTATATTTTTACATCTCAAGGGGGAAAAACCCATTTGATATAGATCCTCACAGACTACTCAGTTCTGCGACACAAATATAATCTAGCAGATCAAGCAATTTGCAATAAAATAACCTAACCAAATAGTTAGGATTATTCCCAAATCACTTTTACATAGACTCGATCTAGCACGCTAGGACTCTCCTAACATTCTAATGACAAAATCCATTCCGGCTTTGGGGTAAAGCTGAAGGAAAACTCTACCAATCATTAATCGATGAGACAAAAAACCTTCCGGAATGTAGATCATCATCAAAAAATTAGGTTTACCTAGGCAATTACATACATGACATGGATCTGCTGAGATTATTTACAATTTACACATGCATAAAGGGTTTACAATATAACATGATCAAGCTGATGATGGTAGTCGAAGGGCAAGAACACATCGATTAGGCGCTATCTTTTTTGCGAAAAAAGGGGGTGTACTGCTATGGGTAGTTGACACATAGTGGTCAACATCTGGCTCTACTTGGGGACACGTTGCTGCACTGTAGGAATGTGAGAATCCAGAATTTGCATCCACGCAACACACAACAAAACATAAGTAGCATCCATCCAAAAATCATCATATAACGTTAAGCACATGAAAGATATAAGCTCTTCATTTATTAACTAGTCTTACAACATGAAAAACAAAATCTAGCTACAAAATGAAACATTGAAATAACAGGGCATAAGGTTAGAAATACAATACAAAGAAGCCCCATGGCATCAGATGCGTTCAATATAGTGCATACCGAGCATTTGCCTGCTTTCAGGCAAATCTGTTGGCTGTTTCTCAGATGTGCCATGTCCAATTCTACATAAGGTAGGACTTTTTCCTATCCGAAAATCAAGCTGCTCGTAGCCATCTAATGCATCAAATCGCTTTCTCGTTCTCTTTCTCTTGCGTTTTTTCTTTGTGGAACATTCTGCTTTTACTCTCAGATGAAGTATGTAAGATATGTGTGACGTGTCTCTCTTCATTCTGGATTTGTTCTGTCAAGAATGATGGATCAGTCTCACAGGTGTCATGAGATATAACTTGATCTTTTATGACTGGTGGATTAACCATGTGAGCATCAACCTGATTTTTATCGTTTTCAATTTTATCTGGGTCACCTTCAATTAACCACTTTTCAATGGAACAAATGACCTCTTCATAATAAGATGGAGCTTGCTGCAGCAGATAAGGAGGCTTCTGATCTATTGACGTCTCCTTGTTTCTTTCATCCTCTGACCGATGTTGAAGTTTCTGTACTTGTATTGTTATGGCATCCATCTGGCTAGAGTGTTAAACCTTCATAACACTGATTTCCTTGGCATGGTCTTCCTCCATGGTCAATAACTTATTCTGAAGACATATCTGACTAGCTTCCATATCTTTTATTACTTTATCGTGCTTTTCCTTTATGGTCATCAAGCGATGTTGCATAGAGTTTATCTCTTCTTTATGATTTGCTTGCATGGTAGCCAACTGATTATTATAATTGAATGTCATGATAGTCATTTCTTCATCCATAGTTAATAACTTGTTTTGCATAGAATTAATTTCCCTATCATGATTAGCTTTCATTGTTTCCATCTCCTTATCTTGCTTTTCTAGGTGGGTGTCTAAAATTCTCATATCATTGACGTAATCAGTTACAAATTTTTCTTGACTAATCTCCATAGTTTTTACCAGCCGCATTAGCTCTTCTATAATTTGCTTATCATTTTCCCTTTTATTGTCGGCACTGGTTTGACAACTTGTTCCTGCTTTTCCACTATCATGGATTTGATTTGCAACGGTACAAGTGGATGGCATATTCTGATATGGAGAATTGTCTTGAAATCTTTCATCGACAGTTGAACCCTTCACAAAATCACTTTCATTCTGTTGCATAATTTCAGGGGCACAAGGCGAGCTATCTTGATAACCATATCTATCTTTTAATGCATTGACGATGTCTTGTAAAGAAGCGAAAGAATCTTCAGGACAATTATTAAACCAATTCAAAGCATCACCCTATAAGGAAAAGGCAAATAGATGCATTTTGACATCTTCATGATCATACTAGGGAGAACTACAATATACGAGCATTATACGAGAAAACCTGCATAGATGCTTACTAACATCGACTGAATCACCACCTGAGAACAAAGACAATTTATGAATGGCCATTTCTGGAATATCATGGAGAACATCAGTAAAATGACACAGGGTAAACGAATAATCCATGATGAATAATGAGGGACCAAATGGATGATAGAGAGAGACCTTTGCTCAAGAAAATCAAGAGATGAAAGAAGTGGAGTCACCACTTGAACATGAATCTAACTCTAGGATCCAAAAGGCAACAAACAACTGGATATAAGAGAGGGCTTCTTGTCCGAGAAATAATAAATGGAAGAAGTGGAGTCACCACCCAAACAAGAAACGAACTGAGAAGTCCAGGTGCTGATTAACGAGATGACGAAAGATACGGCGAGGGAAAGATCAAATGACGCCAGGAAAAGCTAGCCACTTGACAGGCTAATGAATGGCGGAAAAGATGAGATGTGCCAAAAAATGTTGACTTTGCCGGCTCGAATGAGAGATGAGAAAGATGAAAGATGAATGATGAATGTCGAATAAACCAAGGACAGAAAAAACTCTATCCTCGGCAACGACGCCAAAAAATGTTGTCGCACAGAGTGTCTAGGCACCACGACAACACTCAGACCGGGGGCTGTCACCCTGATCCACGATCTCTCTGTTTAAGCCGTCTCCCTAGAGCAGGCTAAGGGGGGTAGATCCTATGGGATAAAAGAGAACCAACTGTGAATCAACTAGCGCAGGAGACACAGCGAGGCAATCAAATACTTGATTTAAGGCTTAGCAAGATTTAGATTAAATTTTAAATGATTAATACCAATGCCTTATGGAGTCAATAATCCAAGTAATTGATTATCAACTGCTGCTTAGGAAATAGAGATATGAAATTATAATTCCACAATAAAACTACTTCACAATTGCTTGAAAATATTTGCAAAATGTCTAGCATGTAATGAACATTAAATAATTCAAGCAAAACGATCAATTTCACTAGATGCACAATGCTTTAGCAATTAAATTTCTAAAGATCAAACACTTAATCAACCAAGAGATTTAACAATTCACCAATTTTGATCCCAGAACTAAAAGATGTATGCTTAGAGAACCAAATCTAAGAAAATTTCACAACCTTCAATAGTTAATCTCTAGATATAAAATTTTAAACACGTAAACTATAGTAAAATGACAAACACCATAAAAATTTTGTCTTTAGATTCTTGTCCTTAGCACCACATGAAATTTTAAATTTGAGAATTTAATTAATCCTTAAGAAGACTCGCTCAATGTGCTAAGTTGGACTTGATATGGTAAATGAAAATAAAAAATACTTAATTAAATTGAATTTTTTTGAGGATTTTTTAAAGTTTTTAAATTTTTTATTTTTATTTTTTTAATTTTTTAATGAGAATAAGAATTAAAATCAAAATCATAAAGAAAAGAAATTTAAAAAAAAAGTATGAAACAAAATAAAATAAAAGTATAAAATCAAAACAAAATCGATTTTTTATTTTTATTTTAATTTCTAAAAAATATAAAACCAAACCAAATAAAAAAAAAGGGACCTATGCTAAAGTAACTAAGGGGAAATCGAAAATCTAACCCTAATCTAAAACCAAAATCGAAATTTATTGTTGATTAAAAGAAATGCTATATGAAACCAACGCTAACCCTATGACAAAGATCAAACGAAAGATATCGAAGGCTTTTTGGATGCAGGTCTACGTGAGAACTTGACGTCGGTAGCGAGGCGTGAGGGGCTCGAGCAAGGGAAGAGAAGGGAAGCTTAGATGGCCAAGGGGACGCAGTAGGCAGAATGCGAAGGGACAAGGGCAGCAGTAGAAGTTGCGTGAAGGAAGCTGAGGTAATGTTTCCTGAGTTTTACTGTGCAGGGAGCGTTACAGATGGATGAGGGAAATGGCGACGGATTTAGAGTAAGGGATTGCTGCAGGCAGGGAAGGGAATGAAATGCTTGAAGGAGACGTAGCTCCAGAGGAACACGCAGGAGAAATATACAGCGTGAGCAATGTATTTTAGGTTTGGAGAAGCGTATGAGAGTTGAGCTGAGCGGATGGGCAGTGTGCAAGTCGAGAGATACGTAGAAGGAGGGAACCACAGAGGAAAGCAATGAATAAATACTGGGTTTGAGGGCTTGCTGAGGGCTGCAGAGATAAAAGAAGTGTGGGTTTCCTTGTGGATGGTTAGTGTGGAGGAGTGAAAGAATAAATGAGAATGGTGGCAGTGAGGAATAAAGCTGTAGGAGTCGAGATTCGATGCAAGGAAAAGGGTTTGCAGTTGAAGAAAAGGGCTGAGAGAAAACTTCTTGCAGCGTTGGGTATGACAGCCAAATAAGAAACACAAATTTGATGGGTGTCGGGAGCAATTTGGGTTTTACACAGTTTGCCCAGAATTTTCGAAATGTTCTCGCAAAAATGAAACCCAGGATGCAGATAGCATAAAAAAAAAAATCGAAATTTTCTATCAAAAAAAAAAGTTGACTTTAAACAGGAGAGAAATTGAAAACGCAGGTAGCAGACCGGTGGCCTAGAAACTTAATTAAAATTTTAAATCCTTCCTGCTTCAGATTGCTTGATGAAAACCCCACAAAATTTTCTAAATCTGAAATAAATACCCCTGCAAGAGCTGATTTTGAGGCCAGATCTTACCCTCCATGGCCTAGATCTAGCTTCAAACAAGAAAACCCTTTCAGACTTGGCAACTTGCAATGGAAAAAAACAAAATGCCCAGAAACAATATATGCATGGGTGAAACTAAAAAAAAAAAAAACAAAAAAACAAAAGTCAGCTAAATAGTTACAGTGATCACAAGCTAAAGGCTCTAAGCAGCCAGATCTATCATCATACCACACATATTTTTAAAATTTTAAATTTAAAGTGAGGTGCTTCAGAGAAAACCTTTCATGCATCAACAATGAAATTTCTAATGATAAGCCTGAGATTCAATCACGCTGGGCCGTTCAGAAAATGCTAATCGGGGAGTTGGCTGGTCCAACTAAAAACTTCCCCGAACGCCTGATAATCTCAAAATCAAGAATTTCTTGCACAACTTGATTCAACCATTAACGTAGAGAGAGAAAACGACAATAAAATTCAGATATAATGGAGATACCTGCCATTATATTCAGACTTTAAACTACCATTCAAACCCTAGTGATCAAGCAAGATACCTGTGCTTAAACCACTCCTTAGAAAGCTACTATCAATGGTTGAAAAGAAAATCTATGCATGAAAATAAAACATCTTATAGCATTTCCATGAAGAGTAACACCAGGAGAGATCAACCCCAAAGTCTCTTTTTATTGCACATGAAAAACGATTACAAGAGAGTTTTCACTTAGCACACGACTCAAAGATCGAATGATCTCAACTGACAATTGACCCCCTATTTAAAGATAAATTTTCCAACGGCTAGTTCGAGTGATCCTTGTCAAAGTTATCTCGACCATTGATGAGGATCAAAATTTCTTTTAATCTCATCTGTCGAAATTTTAAATTATTAAGGAAATTCGAAATTATCAATTAAATGCATTTTAATTAATTCAAAAATTAAAATTTTGAATTAATTTTCTCAAAATTTTGACTTTAACTGAACCCTAGGGACCAAGGGCATAAAATTTAGCAAAAAAATCAATTAACCTTAGTCCCTGGACCTTTTAAAATTTAATTTTTTAAAGGACCCTCGAATTAAGCCTTTGGAAAATTTAAAATTACCTAGGACCTAGGACTTATGAGGGGATAAATTATTTTTCTAACCTTCAAGACATTTTACATCATGATTTTTACATTTTTACATTTCAAGGGGGAAAAACCCATTTGATATAGACCCTTATAGACTACCCAGTTCTGCGACACAAATATAATCTAGCGGATCAAGCAATTTGTAATAAAATAACCTAACCAAGTAGATAGGATTATTTCCAAATTACTTTTACATAGACTCGGTTTAGCACACTAGGACTCCCATAACATTCTAATGACAAAATCCATTCCAGCTTTGGGGTAAGGCTGAAGGAAAACTTTGTCGATCATGGATCGGTGAGACAAGAAACCTTCCAGAATGTAGATCGTCATAAAAAAATTAGGTTTATCTAGGAAATTACATACATGACACAGATTTGCTGAGATTATTTACAATTTACACACGCAGAAAGGGTTTACAATATAGCATGATCAGGCTGATGATGATAGTCGAATTGCAGGGACACATCGATTAGGCACTATCCCTTTTGCGAAAAAAGGGGGTGTACTGCTACGGGTAGTTGACACGTAGCAGTCAACAGGGTTTAAGATCATAAAATCAACAGGGTACTCCCAAGAGTCTAACGACACTGAAATATCTTCTAACACACCATCTGGTTTTATTACAGATCTATCTGCGAATTGCAGTAATGTAGCTGTATAAAGAAGATTAGGAAGCTTGAGCTGTTCCATGGTTTGTTTGCTCATGATGTTTATTGCTGCTCCTAAATCAATCAATGTATTCAGAATTTCAACTCCATTGATATGTGTTTTTACAACTGGACTTCCTGGATCTACATATTTTTGTATGGCATTTTTTCCCATCATTATGTCTGCTATTTTTCCTGCCAGCTGAATTCTTTTTATTTCTTTTGTTTTTTCTTCCTGGTTTCTTCATGCTTAACTCCTTTATTGTTTTAGCTAGAATTGGAATCTCTTTAATGGCTTGTATGAAGTGTAAACTTCTTGATGAACAGAAAATATATATAGAAATATTTTATTAATAAATGAATTGATAGATGATGCTGTTTACAATGGGGTTTCCTGGCTTAAATACTGCCACGGGCACCCTTTGGGGAAAGGGCATGATCTTATGATCGTGCCCTTTTGTCTAATTAATCCTAAAATTAAATAATAAATCTAAAATTAAAGACTAACTAATTTTTTACATAACATTGTAACAAAGGGATTTTGATACAGAGAATTTTCAATTCATCTAGAAAATCATAATTAGGCAACATAATGCTTTTCTACCTCTCTATCAATTTGTAATCTTTCAGGAAAAGGAGGTGTAGAAGTAGATACTGGTGGTTTCTCTATGATAGGAGTTGAATTTGTTGGTTCTTTTTGTTTGTCATTTTTAGTATTTTGGTTTTGAAGAGATGTTCCTTCAAAACTTTTATTTGGCTGTAGAGAATCTTCCTCAGAATTGTCTTGTTCTTGAATAACTACAGAAGGCTTTTTCTTTTCTAATATCTTACTAGATCTCAGTTGGACATCATTGAGATCTAGAGGAGTGATCATATAAGTTGGAAATTGCTATCCTTCCACCATATAGGTATTCTGAGGATTTTTATTGTTGGGGTTTGGTAATGGTTGGGCAAGTAACTGATTTGGTCTCCGTGGGAATGGCAGTGAAAGTTGTGGATTTTGGTTTTGAAGTTGGGGCTGTTGATTTTGTTGAGGAATTTGTTGGGGAGGATAGTTTGGATATGATGGAGAATATTGATAGTATTGAGAGAATCTTCCATAGGGATTTTGCATTCCTTGAGCCCGAGGTTGAGATTGAGATTGAGATTGAGATTGAGGCCAAGGTTGTTGCCAAGAATTCCAATTCGGTGGGGGTTGAATATGCATTTGGTTGTTAAAACCCTAGTTTTGCGGCCCCTGCCAAGGTCTTCTAGAGACAAAGCAAAGAGATTCTGTTGGATTTGAAATTGTTTCCTCTTGAAAAACAGCCTTAAGACCAGGAATTGAAGGACACTCTTGGTCTCATGGTTTTCTGAACAAATCACACAAGTCTCTATGATTTTTGAATCCAAAGGGCATTCTCTTAAAGCATGCTTCTTTCTGCATTTGGGACAGAAAATAGCTAAAGCATCAGTCTCGGCTTTTTGCTTGTTTTGTAACTTAAGGGTGTCTATCTGTTCACTAAGGCTCCCCAGAATATCTGTTTTAAATTCATCAAGCATGTTTCCAATTTCTGCCCTACTCACTGATCCAGTTGCAGATTTATTCACTTTAGCAAGAAAAGGATCTCTTGGACCTTTCACAGTTTTGGATTTTCCTCTTGAGAGATGAACACATAATTCTCTAATGTCATTTAATGGGAGTTGAGAGATATCTCCCTTCTCCATCATGTTAAGGATGTCTATCCACTCATCTCTAATGGCTTTTAATAAAAGAGCTTTTAAAGTATCTTGATCTAAGTTTTCCATTTTTGCTCTTTTTAAGTTATAGTTGAATCTTTCAATTAAATCCTCCAAATTTTCATCCTCTCTTTGCATCATTTTAAACACTTCATCTTTGTGATTGATAGGCATGCAATAGTCCAAATACCCGTCCAAAAATGCTTTCTTCATGTCATTCCATGTTCTAATAGACTGAGTGACCAATCCCATGAACCATTTTAATGCATCTCCTTTCAATGTTGAAGGAAACAATTTGAGTTTTTGAGAGTCTTGTAAATAATCATTAGTTCTGCACAAGACTTCAAATTCAAATAAAAAGGTTTCAGGATCTTCACTTTTTAATCCATGAAAATTTGGGAGGACAGAAGGTGAGATATTTTTCATTGTGGCATCTGTTTCTTCATCCACAATAGGGAATCCAAAAGAATTATCAACTTCCCTATTTCCTCTACCTTCTCCATTATTTCCTCTACCTCTTCCTCTACCTCTTCCTCCTCCAAATAGGGTAAATTCTCCATTCAAAACTCCCTCTCCTTCGTCTTCCCTTCCTGCCATTATAGATTCTTCAGGGTTAATATAAGATTCAACTTGCAAGGTTAATTGCTCTTCCTTTGGTTCCTCTATCAATGGTATGTGGAAGAAAGGTTCTACTTCTCCCTCTCCTCTAGGAATTTCTAATTCTTCAGCTAAAATATGTTCCCATGTAGAGGTGAAAAAGGCTACTCCTTTTGTTGGAGATCCAAGATTTTCTTCCTCTAAGACTGCCTTAGTAGATGAAGTAGGAGATCCTCTTAATTAGATTTCTGACCTTAGAACTTCAGGAAGTCTATGGCTAGTGAAATGTGGAATATGAGTTTGAAATGGAGGTGTATCTCTCCTTAGTCTTGGTGGAGTAAGTGGTGTTGTAGGAATTAAACTCATGCCTCTAGCTATGAATCTACCCCTAGAGTCTGTTTCTCTACGCATATCATTTTTTAGATGTAAGAGATAAGGTTACCTAATTACACTTCCCTGGCAAAGACGCTAAAATGTTTAGTCAATTTAGTGTCCTCAATTGCTTGCATAAATTATCAACCGAGGTTTGTAAGTTGATGAAGTGTGGTGCACTATAGGTGCTTAGTTAATCTTTTTCTTACTTCATTTATTTGTATTTTATGTTGTTTTTTGGGGGGTTTCTGTTCTTTGGTTTAAGATTGTACAACCTGAAACTATGAGAAAATTTAAGTGAATCTAATGAGTTTTAAAGGAAAGGAAATGTTCCTAAGTTAATCTAATTTCCTAAAAATGGACCAAGAACTGTTGGCTAGTTAGAACCTAATAAAAAAAAACAGAGCATCTATCTTATCTTATCATTAGTCCTAATCCATGGATCTAATTCTTAAAACCAAGAATGAAATTGATGCAAAAGGTAACTCATTAATTGCATTCATTAAACATTCAACCATTCAATTTTGGAATATGATTAAATCAATCTCCTTGAAATGATTTTGGGAATATCAGTGATGCAACTAAGTGAGGATCTGAAAGCAGAAAGGTAAAAGCATGTAAAACTGACTGTAAAGAACTAATGTATTTTTGAGTTTCTCCAACATTCAAATGTGAAGAATTACCCTCTTGAAGTGCTGTGCAAAAAATCAATTATACCTTAGTTCCTAAGTTCCTCGGAAAATAACAATTTACTGAGTAAATTCAATCATTGTATGAATTAGACATTTAACCATTTAGTTTAGGATCATCATCATCTTGAAATGGCTTTTGAAAACATCCATTAACATAGTTAATTGACAATTATGTTCTACGAAAATGAATGACAAAATAGTTAGAAAACTAAGCAACTGTGTATTCTTATTACTTCAATTTTAATTCAGTTTGGAAACAGAGCCGTTTTTCTCCACAAGATATCTTAGAAGAACAAGGCTGCACAGTTGTGATTTATCACTATGCTATTGATTAAAAACTGAAATGAAATATCATCCTAATTTAGAAAACAGATTTGCTGAAAAAAGAGTTATGGAAATTGAACTAAAAACAACAAATGAAAAACCTCTTTCAGTGCAGGGGCCCTTTGCCGCTGACGTGGCTGGAATGCTGGCTAGAAGTTAGAAGGAATTACGTTAAGTTCAGGCTTTTTGCTGATACTCTGTATTCAGACTTCGTTTTTCATAATACAAACTTCGTGTTGCCAATGATCATTTAAAGTGCATCCTTAACTAGCTAGCATTCTAGCCATGTTAGTTGCAGAGGGCCCCTGCACTGAAGGAGGTTTTTCATTTGTTGTTTTAGTTCAATTTCCATTACTCTGTTTTCAGCAAATCTGTTTTCGAAATTAGGATGATATTTCATTTCAGGTTTTAATCAATAGCATAGTGATAAATCACAACTGTGCAACCTTGTTCTTCTAAGATATCCTGTGGAAAAAACGACTCTATTTCCAAACTGAATTAAGATTGAAGTAATAAGAATATACAGTTGCTTAGTTTTCTTACTGTTTTGTCATTCATTTTCTTAGAATAGAATTGTCAATTAACTGTGTTAATGGATTTTTTCAAAAGCCATTTCAAAATGATGATGATCCTAAACTAAATGGTTAAATGTCTAGTTCATACAGTAATTGAATTTAATCAGTACATTGTTATTTTCCTAGGAACTTAGGAACTAAGGTATAATTGATTTCTTGCACAACACTTTAAGAGGGTAATGCTTCACATTTGAATGTTGGAGAAAGTCAAAAATATATTAGTTGTTTACTGTTAATTTTACATGCTTTTACCTTTTTGCTTTCAGATCCTCACTTAGTTGCATCACTGATATTCCCAAAAATCATTTCAAAGAGATTGATTTAATCATATTCCAAAATTGAATGGTTGGGTGTTTAATGAATGCAATTACTGAGTTACCTTCTGCATCAATTTCATTCTTGGTTTTGAGAATAAAATCCATGGATTAGGACTAATGATAAGATAAGATAGATGCTCTGTTCTTTTTATTAGGTTCTAACTAGCCAACAGTTGTTGGTCCATTTTTAGGAAATTAGATTAACTTAGGAACATTACCTTTCCTTCAGAACTCATTAGATTCACTTAAATTTTCTCATAGTTTTAGGTTGTACATTCATAGGCATCAAAGAATAGAAACCCCCAGAAAACAACATAAAATACAAAACAACGAAGTAAGAAAAAGGTTAACTAAGCACATATAGTGCACCACACTTCATCAACTTACAAACCTCGGTTAGTAATTTATGCAAGCAATTTATGACACTAAATTAACCAAACAGTCAGTAGGCCCAACGATTTCATGACCTCTGCTGAAATGAGGTTCTTTTGGCTCTCGCTGTCGACAATGAACTGCGATGGAGAACCCTTCACCCACATCTGTGAGTGGAAGAGACGCTCCCCATCCTATGGATCTTCGAGCTCAATATTCTGGACCTTGTTGGTGGCAATAGTGGTGTTGGGCTCCACATCAATAATCTTCTTCCCTTTGTCATTCCCCTTGTCGGGTTTTGACTCAAAGTCGGAACGTGCATCTGACTTTGAAGCCTTCAACTCGGCCACCATTGACTACTTGGCTCGACACTCACTTTTGTTGTGAGCGGGGCTCTTATGGAACTCACACCAATTTCTTGTGTCCTTTGTCTTTGTGGTGTTATTCTTTGCTTGCGGCTTCAACAAGTTGTCTTGGGCCACCTTGCCTTGGCTTTGTCCTTTGTTCTGCTGTTTGGGGGTGCCTTTCTCATGGTTTGGATTCGCATTTCCAAATGCTCGCTTCTTTTGTTTAAATTTATGCTCGATCTTGATAGCCTATCGATAGGCAGCGCCAAGCGAGGAGATATCCAAGAACTCCATCTCGTCTTGGATGTATTTGTGGAGATAGTCACGGTGCTTGAGTATCAGATGCTGCTCAGTATCCTTTATACCCAACTTCGTGCAAAGGGTATGAAAAATATTTGTGAACTCCAGTATGTCTTGGTGCCTTCCCTGCCGTAGTGTGGTCCACTTTATGTACTTATCTTCATAGCTCCCAAGAGGGTAATACTATTCCTTGATGGTGTCTCAGAAATAATTCCAAGTGGGTGTGGCTGAAAACAGTGAGGGTTCCCTCTTGTCCCTTTGCTCACAGTAGGTTTCCCACCAGTCCTTGACGTGGGGGCAACTTTGAGGAGTACAAAAGTAATTTTTTCCCGATATGAAAAATCATGGGCTAAAAAATATCCTTCCAACAGATTTAACCATTTATCTATGACATCTGCATCCATCGGGCCTTCAAATATGGGAATGTCAAAATTAACTTGTACCTTAAAGGGAGTGGTGCCTCCAAGTTGGCTGCTAAATGAAGATGCATTGCCTGTGGGTATCTGGCAAAGGATCTATGCATTGCCTGTGGGCATCTGGCAAATGATCTATGCAAAGTTGTCCATCATCGTGTTCCTTTGTCGCTCAAGGGCTTCTTTGAGCAATATTTTGAAAGGATCTCCTACTCCCTTGTTTTTTTTTTCTTCTGCCATGGGAGGCCATCAGGGTTGGTGAGGTCGGTCTTGTAAAGGTTCAACATGTTTGAGCTCTAACTCCTTATACCCCAACCATGTTGGGGACATGCACAAAAAAAAAAAAAGAGCAGACTGCTTTGATACCACTGATCCAAATTTATGTAGGAATGAAATGAAATATAGATTTAAATAGAAACATAGAGCTACAACAAAAATTGAACTTCAATTCATTGATAATAAAATACTGAAAATTATTTTCATGCAGAATGGAAATAAACTAATTCAGGCAATGGTAGCTTATCTCTAAGAAGAAATGTGGTGGCTACATGCCTTTTGTACTGTGTTACAATGATGCTCGAAGGCCTATTTATTATTGAGAAACAATGGAAAACCCTAAACATCTAAAAACCTAACCCTAGGAGATGAAGCGACAAAAGTCTTATGGGCCCTATGGGGTAAATTGGTACATCAACTTCTCAAGGTGGTAACTTTAGCATACGATCTCCGTTTGATGCGTACAATACCTCGTTAGAAAGATCTATTCAAGGACTACAACTTTCAATTGCAAACCCTTACCGCAAGTTATGGGTTTGCTTGATTTTCAAAAAAACATCATTTGGGGCCTCAAAACGGCTTCGGAAGTTCAGGTCCCGAAAAACTGCAAAAAATAGTAAATTCTGCTACAATTAAAGAAACTAAAAGAAGCAATGGTGGGGGTCCAAGTGGAATAGGTGGGTGGCCACCAATATCCACCACGGTCACTAGCTGAAGCCATCTTTGAAACCCTCAAACGATAAACCCCAATAAATTTGAATAGATCTGAAAATCGACCTGTGTGAAAACCTTTGATTTCTCTTTCGAAACCCTCGTGCTTAGATAAACAATAACCTCAACACTGTAGTGCTCCGATACCATGTGAAATTTCCGTTACCTAGAAGGTGCTATTAACCTAATTAATTATTCCGAATACTTATACACAACAAAATTAATTTATCAGTTGAAAGTAATGAATAAAAACATAAACACCACCATTCACCAAATAAATTTTGCAGCGGAATACACGAAAAACCAATCACATAAATAAGACATTTTTGGACAAAAATGTCCGGAGAAACCCCAATTTGGGGAAACTAGTCTTCAGTCTGAGGGTTTTATTATTTTCTTCAACAAATCTGCTATTGAGAAATTACATAACTGCTCCTACAAAACTCTAGCAAATGTATTTTCACCTCTGCAAATCAAATCGAACTAGGAAAGCCCCACAACTTTCATTCCGCAAATCACACTACCTCTTCGGCAACTTGTACAACCTCTCCAACAATTAGCACTTCTTCCTGGCTAACTTGCACAACCTCCTGACAAACTCGCACGGCCTCTGGAAACTTGTGTACTGCCTCCAACAACTTGCATTGGCTAATTTGGCAATTCACACTGCCTTTGGGAAATTTGCACTACCTCTAGAAAATAACTTGGTCTTCTCTAGATAATAAGCTGGCCAGCAAAACTCCCTCTGAAACTCAAAAGCTAGAAGTCTTCTCAGATGAAGCATAAAGTCTGCAAAACTTTCTGCAATTACTGCTCCTGAAACTCTTCTGGTCACTGAAAACTCACCCAACTCGACTCACTTGATGTGTCTCCAAAGCTGCCCATCAACTTCGCTTTATAATCTCATTCACAAATGAATGGCTAAGATTATATGTTAACTTGTTCTAATTGATGGCTAAGATCATCTCTTAAACTTTCTGCAAGCTTCTAGAGGCAACTTGATCTTATCCCAACTAATGTCAATTAATTAACCACTTTCCCTGAGTTTTAACTTAAGAAATATTTAAAAAATCACTAATTGACTTAATTAAGACATTTTCCCTAGGTGAAACTCAGGAAAAATTACATGGGCTTGGAGATAATTAATTCCTCTGTTTTCCTAGCCTTAGTTAACACTTGTCTGAGCTACAATATTTAACACTATCACTTTGTAATTTTGGAGACAAGCATAAATAGATAAGTTTCGTAGTCCAAACTTTTGCTTCCTATTCAATATTTGTTTTACCTTTCTACAGACATGTTTCAGCTGGTTAAAATATGCTAGTGAATTTAAATTGCTCTTTCTGGTTTTTCTCCCTTGTTAACAGTTAAAACACAATTGATTCTATCTTGGAATTGTCTTTTTAAGGCCATTCCAGCAATATGATAATGGATTTCATTGAAAGTTGTTTTTGTACTGTTCTAAAGAAGGAACTACATTTGTGAATGGTACTTCGTCACCTCATGTTAAATCATCATGTAACTGCTTGGTTATCCTAATGCATTCTATTGAGTTTATCCTTCAAAAACTAAATATATGAGGTGAAAAAAAATAGGGTTAGAGTAGGGAAAGAAGAAAAAGAATTGCCCTTTGACATTGACATGTAAAATATTTTGTTTTGTATGGTATTTGCAGATTTGCTTTTTGCGGCAGTTTTTCCGATCTGTAATGAAGGGAGACTACACTGCATTACGTTTGGGCTTCATCACGGTCAGTATTTGATTTGTTGAATTAAAAGAAGGATTATTTTCTTTTCACAGGATTAATGCCAGCAGACAAATGTAATTAAAACCTTACTATGAGTAGTTGAACTATAGACAGGTAACTCTCTGCCAGTGTGATGGTCATTTCGTCAATGTACATAAATTTTATGCAAGTTCTAGAGTTTATTTCTGTGTTAGCTAATGTTAATGTGGTATCGATAAAGTGGTTAACGTGGTATCAATTAAGTGATTAAGTGTAGAGAAAAGATGTAATTAATTTTATTGCAAGCACATTTAAAAGAACATTTATTTGCATTATATAGGGGTGATTAGATGTCAATTGGCTCTGTCTTGGGTGGTGAGAGGATAAATTGTCACTGTCAGAGTCTCCACCCAAATTCAAATCTGACTTGTGACATTTGGTCTCTTGGTGAGCCAATTGTTGATGGGGGCTGGCAATGTACCAGTGATCTCATCCTCACCTATGGGCTTGAGGGTGGGACGAATTGTATTCCAAGGGAAAAATATAGGGGTCACCAGATACATGCTTTTTACCCCATGACTTGTAGGGGTGACTGGAGGATCGATGCACTTATGATTCTGATCACAACCAGAAGTTCTACAAATGATATCTATGGATTATCCATGGATGTTTCCCATAGACATTTCTAGCATTTGTTCAACTAATCCCCATGATATCAGGTGTTTGATGGAGACTATACCAGGCAATGTTGTACCTTATGCTCTTCCTCTCACACATGATGATGTTGCTTCCTAGATGTGGGTCATGTCAGGCTGAGGTGTAACTCCAAAGGCTCATACTTGGGTAATTTGCTTTAACATTCATATTAATAAAATAAGGTGACTCTTGGTTTCATCTTCTAAGAGGTCTATTGACCTTTCATATTCACCTATCCATTCATATTTCTTTTACCAGTTACAAGTTATTTACAATGACGCAAAAGTCTCGAAGTATTATGTGTCTAACATTCCCCCCTTAGCTGAAGGCATGTTTGTGAGCCCAAGCATCATTTTGAACTTTTCAATTTTTTATCTTCCGAGAGCTTTGAAGAAGTCCACAATTTGGTCATTTGTGGAACAATTTCTCAAATGAATAATCTTGGCATCTACATGATATCAAATCAAAAGATCCTTTGTATTTTTGTGCTTGGTTCAATCATGGAATATGGGAGTC
Source organism: Pinus taeda (assembly GCA_000404065.3). Taxonomy (NCBI): domain Eukaryota; kingdom Viridiplantae; phylum Streptophyta; class Pinopsida; order Pinales; family Pinaceae; genus Pinus; species Pinus taeda. The sequence goes on from APFE030792268.1 coordinate 23,303, forward strand.
TTGGCCAACTTGATTATAAAAGTATTGTCAAACAAACGAAGAGTATAATTCACTTGTTTATCTTCAAGTATTTTCCTGAGCCACATGATTTCCTTCGCTGTTTTAATAGTTGCCGCATATTCTACCTCTATCATGGAATTTGTTGGAATTCACTGTTTGCGTGATCTCCAAGAGACAACTGCTGATCCAAGACTCATGAGATAGCATAAAGTCAACACTCCATTTTCCTTTTTCCCTATCAAAGCATAAATCAGAATACTCAATCAAGCAAAAGTCACCTTGGGATACCTAAGTCCGAAACCTTGAGTTCCCTTCAAGATTTTCAAAACTTTTTTTATAGTAGACCAATTTCCTTCACAAGGCTTTTCCTTGAACTTGGAAAGAATCCCAACATAAGGTTTCCCAAAAGTTGTCCTTACTTGGTTGCATCCTCAAATTCATTCCCTTCTTTTGATGTGAGCTTCAAATTTCGTTTCGTTGCAATAGAAAGAGGGCTACATTCAACCATACCAAACCTGTTCAACAATTTTCCAATGTACTTATTTTCGAAGATGAACATGTATTTTGGATGTTGAGTCACTTAAATGCCCAAGTAATACTAAATAGTGAAGATGTCCCAATCTTGAAGCCCTTCTTCAACTATTTCTTTATGGGTGCAATATAGCTCTCATTGTTCCATGTCATCAACAAATCATTCTACATATAACACTATAAGATATACAATAGTTTTACCAACTTTCTTGACAAAAAGAGTTGCATGATTGTGATTAAAGTGTTTGAAATTCAATTTCTAAAGATGCTCAGTTAACTTTTCATACCAATCTCGCGGTACTTGTTTTAGGCCATATAAGGATTTAATGAGTTTACACACTTTCTATTCTTGCCCTTTCACAACAAAACCTTTTGGTTGAGAAATGAAGACATTCTCTTTCAAGTCTCCATTCAAGAAAGCAATATTTACATATTTGATGGACTTTCCATCCATTTTGTGTTGTCAAGGCAAAGAGAGTGCAGATGGTGTCCCATTTTGTTGTGGGGGAAAATGTGTATTCATAATCAATGCATTCCTTTTGTGCAAATCCTTTTGCCACGACCCTTGCTTTGTGCTTGTCAAGTGAGTAATCCGATTTATACTTGTTCTTGTAGACCCACTTGCAGCCAATTGGTTTGGTTTTGAATGGAGAGTCCATTAACTTCCATGTTCCACTATTGATAAGAGCATCATACTCCTTATGCATTGTTCTTTCCACTTATTATGAGAAGTAGCTTCTTCCAAGGAAGTTGGATCAAAATTAGTGGATAAATTCAGCTCACATTCATATGAAGCATCCATATCATTTACATCTCCTGAATTATAATAATCTACATAATCTCCAGTTGGGATGGTGAAACCTTTGGTTCTGTCTTTTTGAACTCATAAGGATAAAGAATTTCAAGTGTTTTAATGAGCCATCTTGGTGGACCTTTCTGAGATGGTCCAAGTTACTCCATTAATTAAGATGGTGTTGCATCAAGATTCAACCTTCCAATCCTCTCAATCACGTCATGCAAAGGATCTTCTTGATCTGATGAAGTGGCTAGAAGTTTATGAGTGAGACATGGTGCTTCAAAAGGAGATTCTAGATATTGCTTAAAGATAGAGACCCCCCCTTTAAAATGTGGAATTTTGTTTTCAAATTTATGATGTCTTTACATGAGTGAATCTATATAGGCTATCAAGCTGCTACTCAACAATTTTGTAATTAAGAAATTTGTCTTCCAGATTGATCACATAAATGTTATAATTGTTGATGCGTTTCAAACAATGAATGTGATTCATCTTCAAGACGATTAGATGAAGAGAATATGATCCGACAAGGGTATAAAAAGGGGAGGCGTCCTAAGAACTAGAGGATTAGGTCAAAGGTCAAAGCAAATAACCATTAGGAGAGAAATAATAAAGAATTAGAATAAATGAGAGAATAGGTTATATAGTAATAGTATAAAGAATAAGAAAATATAATAATATCAAATAATAAATAATATATAGTATAAGGTTAATAAAGATTATTAGGGTTGGTAAATCTAATAAGACACGGGTAAATATATCATAATTAAATATTAATAATCTTATTAACTAAGTAATAATAAAATATTATTAATAATAAATATATATTAAGTCAAAGGAAAATAAATTTAAGGTTAATAATATTATAAGGGTAAATGTATAATTATAAATATAATAACATTAATAATTTAACCTCTAAATAATTAGTTATTAATAAACAAATCAAAAATTATAGTATATAATAATAACTAAAGGTAAAATATCATGAGGTAAAGTAAAATTAAGGTCAATATTATTATTAAGGGTATTATATAATACTAAATATTAATAATATATAAATATTAGAATAAATATTTTTTAATAAATAACTTAATAAAATAATAAAAATAACCAAAAGGAAAAATTAAAAAATAATAAATATAAAATAAAATAAAATAAAAATAGAAATTACCATTAATAATGAATAATTAAAAAAATAGTATGTTAAAATAATTTAAAATAAATAGTAATAGTAATAATAAATAGTAAATAAACAAGTGAATAGTAATAATCATTAAAAAATAGAATAATTAAATAATACCTAAACAAAAAAAGTGTAAGACATAGGAAATAAAGGGGGAGAAGGGGCAGAACAAAGAACCAAGGGAGGGCAGAGAACCAAGGAAGGAAAGAGGAGGAAAAAAAAGAAAAAAAAAGGAGGAAATTAAGAAGATCTATACCTCGAGGAGAGAGTGAGAATCCAATTTCTACTGATTTTCTAGCCGCCATCCTTGGTTAGATTATTGGCGGCCCGTTTCTCTATCTTGATGGCTTCCTTGAACTTTTTGTGATGATACTGAGAAATCCTAGCAAGGACGCAAGCATCCTCAATACAAATGTGATGCTTAGTCTTTGCAGAATCCTAGCAATAGCTGAAGAATGAGAGCAATCATGCCTAATGTTCGCATTGTGATCCTGAATTCTACGCTTAATAGAATGACTTGTCTCACCTATTAAGGCTTCCCACATGAACAAGGGATCATGTAAACCCCTTTAGTGTTCGAGGGGTCAATCCGGTCTTTTGACAGACCTGAGGGAAGAACGAGTAGTGTTAAGTGGCATGAAGGTTGCAGAGATATTGTTTTTCCTAAGAATACGAGCCAACCCTTCAATGGTTCTTTGAATAAAAGGAAGATGAACAGTGGCAACAAGATTGCTGGGATCAATCTTAACTCTAGAACCTTTAGTCGCTTTTTGGTAGGCTTTAAGGCCTGAATGTTTTCTATAACCATTGTTCATGAAAACCTCTAAAAGATGAGCTTTCTCATCATTGATATCATGATCATTATAAATCCTAAAGGCTTTGGTAGCAAGGGTGTTTAAAACACCAAATTTTGGGCAAGGTGACGATGGGAATTGGCATGGAGATACTGTTCAGTGTAAGTCTCCTTACGGAAAACCTGATGGGAGATGGAATTGTCCTCCTCCTTGGTGATGAGGACATCAAGAAAGGGAATGCTGCCATTAACTTCAACCTTTATAGTGAATTTAATAAATTTAGATTGATTATTAAGATGGTGTTTATTGGTTTCAAGCTTTTCACGACCATGGGGCCAAATGATAAAGATATCATCAACATCTCTTTTCCAAAGCTTAGGGCAGAAAGGAGAAGAAGCAAGGGCTTTAGCCTCAAAATCCTCCATGAAAAGATTTGCCACAATAGGGGAGAGAGGGGAGCCCATAGCAACTCCACATGTCTACTCATAAATTTTATCTTGAAAGCTGAAAAAGTAGATTTTAAGCAAATGTTGACTAATTTGGCAATTTTAGGGTCAATAATGTTATTAATGATGTCAATAGCCTCATCAATGGGGATCTTCGTAAAATGAGAGAACATCAAAACTGACCAAAATATCATTGGGCTTGAGCTTACAACCTTTAATTTCATTGATGAACGAGGAAGAGTCTTTAATGAAAGAGTGCGTATTACCAACAAGAGGCTTAAGCTTTTGGGCTAAATACTTAGCAAGAAGATAAGTAAGCTCACCAATTGTTTTCACAATTGGTGTCAACGGAGCACCTTCTTTATGAATTTTAGGAAGGCAATAGATCTACAAAGTAAGCGGGTTGCTCTCAACAATCCTTTTACTCATAGTGCAACAAACACTAGCAGACATGATATAATTAGAGATTTCTCTACAAATCTTTGAAAGGGGGCTTTTGCTAAGCTTTTTATAGCTGTCACTAATGTTGAAGTGGTCCAACATTTTATCGATGTAATCCTTCTTATCAAGAATGACAACCGTACCTCCTTTGTCTGCTTTAAGAACGACAATATGCTGATTATTATTATGGGATTTAACGAAATGGAATAACATTTATGTGATGGATCCGGAAGATAGATTTCCTAATAGTTCTATTCGCGGAAGCCTCCATTTAGAAATTTTGTCATTCTTGGGTGGTTCAAGAAAAATTACATTCTTGGAAAACATAAACTTCTTGTTTACCACATTGTAAAGACAAGATGCCTTGGTGCTATTTGAATACACCATGAAGACACACTTTTGACTTCTTGCATGAAGCTTCTTTTTTTGCTCCTTAGCAATAAAGCCATAACATGTGGAACCAAAGATCTTGATATGCCTCATTGAAGGAATGCGGCCATACCACATTTCATAAGGAGTCTTATTTCTAAGAGCATGAGATGGACATGTTACCTCTCAAATTGTACGTTTAAGTGATGAGTGGAACTTGGGCGAGTCGCTCTGTATCATCAACATTTAGACAACCCAAATCACTGGAATGTTGAAAAATGAGCATATCAGAGTGGAACTTTACTTCACTAGAAAAAATTGTACTTGTTGGAAAGGTTGAGTTTGTCCACTTGGTAACTTACTCATACGTTAATTGCAACTGCATGTTGATTTGTTGATTTGGTCATTGCACGAACTAAAGATGTGTTGTTAAATTAGTTTGGAATCGGGTGTCACTAGCTGGCTCAACTATCTTCTCAAGAGCATGTCACTGAATTGGTGCTCATAACTAGGATCATGCTATGCTCAACACAAATGAAGGTAGAAAATACAACTTCACACTTAAAAGTCAATAAATAGTGAGCTTACATTATCAACTACACAATACACTAATTAAATTAATCTCTCAAAATCTCTATTTTTGAATGTGGTATCTTTTTTAATTTCTTTATGGTCTATTTTTGTTAGTAACTTATTATTGCTAGTCTAAAAGGGCATAAAAATGAAATATAAGAGGGAAATGGAGTTATAAGGATGGAATGTGTCTATTATAAGCATAATATTCCAAAGATGTTCATGTTAGGTTTATTTTACCTCCTAGGAATGGTATTGATGTTGCCATATTTTTACCAATTGTAGGTTATAGACTGAAGTTGTCTTTGTGGATGATGGAAAAAATTTGATGCATGTATTACTTGAGTTTCACAAACAATTTCACTTTCAAGTTTCATGGGTAGCCAAAATGTATATACTTATGCACCATTATTTTTTGATTCAGAACCATAGATTGGGTCTCACCTACGACTTTCATAGCTACATGGTGCGTACTATGGAGGATGAATTCAAAGAAATTGTCGGCATTAGGTATGCTTATCATCATCATTTTGCTATATCTTTTGAATAAATGAAATATTTGATGTTATTACAAGGTTAGACATTATAGTCCCAACTACAAAGGTAATATGTGGATATATTTGTGACTATCTATTGATTATGTACCCCTCATTCTATATTAGGCCTACACTTGTGATCTTTACCATACATTCTCTATATGATGATACTAATAGAGCATTTGATGGATTAGGGGTACTTAGGCTTCGCTTGTAGTATTGTGCTATCAATTGGGTGATTGGGGTAGATCTATTTGGCTTCATGATTGATCTTGGTGCTCTCTTCATATTGTATATCTTTTATTGATGGATTAACCTTCCAGTAGATATTTTGATGAGATGCTTGCCTATGCTATGGAATGCCTTTTATAGCATTATGGTGGTATACTTAGTATATTTGTTCATCATGTTGAAAGAGCATTCCAACTTCACACACATTTGTATAATGGTCTAGAACTTAAATGGGCTAGACGTTGATGACGTACGATGACTCTAGGCTCAATTAGAGAAACATCCTAGCCCTTGTAGGCTTGTTTTGTATTGGTATAATATCATGGCACTATTGGTATGTGATCTCTTATACATTGATTTATGTTGAATGGCATTGTCATCGATGCCAACATTGGTCTTTGAATGCTCTTGATATTCGTCTATGGATTGCGTTAATTGGAAGACCAAATGACAAAAATGGAACAAAGACCCACTGTCACCTCAGTCAGTGTCCCTTGCTCTTTATGGACTTTCATTGATGGGAGGGGTCTCAGTATGAGGAAATCACTTCTGATGTTGGGATCAAAGACAGGGTATGAAGTGATTCCCAATGCCCATTCAAGGAGAGGCTCAATGCTTCAAGAGAAGCCAAAGGCTCTCAAAGAAAGACCCATGAGGAAGACCAAGACTTAGGGTTAAAGATGTTCAATAATGATGAGTATATCTATGGTCAAGATCTCCAATATTATATAGGACCTCTTTAGGAGCATTACAAGGTGATTTGTCACTTGAAAGAGGATTTTCACTTTACTAGAGATACCTAGAAGGAACCCTATGCGAGATCTAGTGTTTCTAAGTGATCATGGGAGGAGTTCCTCCAATGTGCTCTCTGGGTGAAGATAGGATAGGGAAAGGGTCAAGAATCATCAATTCCTTTGAACTCTATGTGCAAATGACCCTAAAAAAGATCACCAACCCAAGACGTTTAAGATTGGCTTCCAAAGATGCAACTAGGGCTTGAGTTTTCTTGCAAACCAATCGTGGGAATTGCTTCAAACTTGGAGGATCACTAGAGCAAACACTGACGCAGATTTTTGTCCAATTACTTTTGCAAGACACTTCCTTTAATGTAATTCAAAGGCAGCCCTAGTTGGCCTCTAGGAGAGGGGCCAAAATTTTTTGGAGAGAGAAAAAGAAAGGTAAGGTGAAGGGTGACCACGAAATTTTCTTGGACCAGTTCCTAATCCTTGGGCTATGGAGTCTACGATAATGTAAAATCTTGCCAAAATCGTCTTCAAGGAGGCTAAAATGTGATGCCCTAGCAACTACTATTTAACATTTACCCACCCAAGCTCTATGTGTGAAAATTCTATCACTGCAACCACTGATTTATTTTACATACTTATTTTCCAATAAGTTATTTATGAAAATCCTTTAGTAAACATTAAAATAAATTTTGCTGCAGATATCACACCATAATACAGAAACAAACACATGCACAAGAATCAACACATCGACACAGATATTTTGGACAGTATTCCCCAGAAAAACCCAATGTGGGAAAACCGGTGTAGCAAGGGAGGATTTTATTATTCAACAATTCTTAAATACAACTGGGTGCCAAACTGGCTTACCCAATAGAGAGAAAATTCTACAACACTTCTCCCAGTCTCAGTGTTAAGCTAGCTGACCTCGGCGTAGCTCCCAGACCCTCTGTGTCAGCTCCTGCCTCTCTGCGTCAGCATTGGGACTCTCTACGTCACCCACGTAGGCCCTCTAGTGACTATGCACTCTGCTGTCTCTGCGTCTGCCTCTCCAACCTCTATGCTGGTCTTCTAGTGTTGTTCTCAACTCTCTATTCCGTATTTGCTGCCTCCTATTGTTCTCCAAACCACTAGTTTGAATTTCTCAGCTAACCTCGCTCCAGAAATCGAACTGACTGGTTTCCCTCAGTGTGTTCTCCAACTGACCATCAAACCTCTTCTTATACTTTTCCTGTTGGTCCTTCAATGACTGAGATTAAATCTCTAATCGACGGCTAAGATTAGATTTGGCTTGATCCATGACTTTTGGAACCTTCTAACCCCGTTTCATATTAATACCCATTAATATTTTATTTTTCCTAAGTTTAGACTTAGGAACTCCATTAAAAATATTAATTATTTTAATA
>APFE030792279.1:0-14425 GCA_000404065.3 Pinus taeda
TACCTTCAAAGGTACTTATCCTTCCTTGTAAAGAATTGTTTTCTAGATGACTTTATTTTCTTCCCAATGATAAGTTATTATTTTCATGGTTTCCTATCTTCAAAACGTGTCAAGATAAGAATTTTGTCAAGATGGTTGACTACTGCTCTTTTTGAATTCTTGTTAGTGTATGTTGTAGATGCTTCAAAAGGTCCTCTAACTATGATCCTTCTCTTTATTTAGGGACACTTCTTTGCTATCTTAAAACTCCTGAGTTGAATGAGTTAAAAGGTCTTTCAATTCATTCAAATAGTCCATCATAGGATCCACAAACCTTCTTTAATATGTGACTTAAACTTTGAACTATTGGTACAATTTGCTTGGACTTGTGAACTTCTCTTATTGCAATTTCTGACTCTTTGAAATATATTTGTACCTTCGACCTGTGGTTTGTTGAGTATGCTTAGGAATAGGATTTACTACTCTCTCAGTTCTGAGTTCTCCTTCACATTGTGACTGTTGGTTTAGGGCTTCTTGTAACAATGCCCAAAATCATTCAAATGATAGAACCTTAATAAAACTTTAAACTGTGTGTGTAAGTATTTTTAATCAAAATACAATGCACTAAAACCTTACAAAAGTTAATCATATATTAACGTCCCAAATATATGTACTAACACTCCATGCAGATATACCCATATTAGTGCACCAGATTAGAATCATTAATTAATCACAAAATACATATATACATTTTCCGATGTTTGTTTCTTTCCCATTTTTTTTTAATCCAATCCCTTAGTTTCTACAAAGCTAAGAAGATTACCTGATGTGTGCTTCTCAAAATTCTTTAAATGTTTTAGAACCTCAGTCCTCTCGTATGGGATTGTGGTCTTGTTTCCCTATTGATTTAGCTCTAGACCAAGCCCTTAAAAAATTCCCAGATTCTCAGATTCTTTGTTTGATGGCTCCTTAGATTTCAACTTGTTTTCATGAATTGACAGTTTTTGGAAATTCCTTTTTCTACCTTCAAAGGTACTTATCCTTCCTTGCAAAGAATTGTTTTCTAGATGACTTTATTTTCTTCCCAAGGATAAGTTATTATTTTCATGGTTTCCTATCTTCAAAAGGTGTCAAGATAAGAATTTTGTGAAGATGGTTGAATACTACTCTTTTTGAATTCTTGTTAGTGTATGTTGTAGATGCTTCAACAGGTCCTCTAACTATGATCCTTCTCTTTCTTTAGGGACACTTCTTTGCTAGCTTAAAACTCTTGAGCTGAATGAATTAAAGGGTCTTTCAATTCCTTCAAATATTCCATCACATGATCCACAAACCTTCTTCAAGATGTGACTTAAACTTTCAACTATTAATACAATTTTCTTGGACTCTTTGAAATATCTCTGTACCTTCGACCTGTGGTTTGTTGAGTATGATCAGGAATAAAATTTACTACTCTTTCAATTTTGAGTTCTCCTTCACATTGTGACTGTTGGTTTAGGGCTTCTTGATGCAATGCCCTAAATCATTCAAATGATAGAACCTTAATAAAACTTTAAAATGTGTGTGTAAGTATTTTAAATCAAAATACAATATACTAAAACCTTACAAAATTTAACCATAGATTAATGTCCCAACTATATGTACTAACACTTCATGCAGGTATACCTGGCTTAGTGCACCAAATTAGAATCATTAATTAATCACAAAATACGTATATACATTTTCAAATGTTTGTTGCTTTCCCATTTTTTTAAATCCAATCTTTGAGTTTCTACAATGCTAAGAAGACTACCTGATGTGTGCCTCTCAGAATTCTTTCAATGTTTTAGAACCTTGGTCCCCTCGTATGGTATTGTGGTCTTGTTTCCCTATTTATTTAGCTCTAGACCAATCCCTTAAACAATTCCTAGATTCTCAGATTCTTTGTTTGATGGCTCTTGAGATTTCAGTTTGTTTTCTTGAATTGGCAGTTTTTGGACATTCCTTTCTCTACCTTCAAAGCTACTTATACTTCCTTGCAAAGAATTGTTTTCTAGATGACTTTATTTTCTTCCCAAGGATAAGTTATTATTTTCATGGTTTCCTATCTTCAAAAGGTGTCAAGATAAGTATTTTGTCAAGATGGTTGACTACTTCTCTTTTTGAATTCTTGTTAGTGTATGTTGTAGATGCTTCAACAGGTCCTCTAAGTATGATCCTTCTCTTGCTTTAGGTACACTTCTTTGCTAGCTTAAAACTCCTGAGCTGAATGAGTTCAAAGGTCTTTCAATTCCCTTAAACAGTCCATCACAGATCCACAAACCTTCTTCAAGATGTGACTTAAACTTTGAACTATTACCACAATTTTCTTGGACTTGTTGCAATTTTCGACTCTTTGAAATATCTTTGTACCTTCGACCTATGGTTTATTGAGTATGCTTAAGAATAGAATTTACTAGTCTTTCAATTCTGAGTTCTCCTTCACATTGTGACTGTTGGTTTAGGGCTTCTTGTAACAATGCCCAAAATCATTCAAATGATAGAACCTTAATAAAACTTTAAACTGTGTGTAAGTATTTTAAATCAGAATACAATATACTAAAACCTTACAAAATGTAATCGTAGATTAAAGTCCCAACTATATGTATTAACACTCCATGCTAATATACCGAGCTTAATGCACCATATTAGAATCATTAATTAATCACAAAATATGTATATACATTTTCCGATATTTGTTGCTTTCCCATTTTTTTTAATCCAATCTCTCAGTTTCTAGAATGCTAAGAAGACTACCTAATGTGTGCTTCTCAGAATTCTTTTGATGTTTTAGAACCTTGGTCCTCCCGTATGGTATTGTGGTCTTATTTCCCTATTGATTTAGCTCTGGACCAAGCCCCTAAACAATTCCCAGGTTCTTAGATTCTTTTTTTGATGGCTCCTAAGATTTATGTACTTCGAACCTCTAAAAAACTTTTAAATTTATACATAAGTCTTTGATCTCAAATTCTCATGCATAGGACTTTGATCTCATGTTTAGCTGAATGTGTTCAATGTAATTTACACAAAAATGATTTAGAGTAGGTATTTTTCTAGCTCGACTTCCTTGGAAACTTCCTCTCCTCCTTCAATGGTATGGTAATCTTCAGTTGCCTTATGACCGACCTTAGCTCTGATACCATGTTGAGAAATCAATGTATGTAGATATTAGGGTTTTTATTCCTCTTTTTTGATAATTACCTATGATATGTGATGGTTTTGTCTACTTATTTATTATGTTGTCATTCATCAAGCAATTACCAAATCAAATATACATGAAGATCACAAAAAAAAGAGACACAAGATGTAGGCACTTAGTCAAGGAAAGGCCCCTCTCCTAAGGCAAAACCCAGTCAAACCTTTCTTCTCTAATAAAACCAAGTAAAAGTGATACAATCCAATACCTTTTGACCAAACAAATACCTCCTCCAATCACCAAGTCAAACCTCTTTTCAAATAGATAAAGTATGCCAAATTTAACAAGAGTCAACACCCTTAAGATTTGCTCCGACTCAAATTTCTGCCTCCTACAACTAAAAATTTCAGACCTATAGTCATAGAATTTCATCCCCTGCAACTTGCATAGAATCCATAGAAAATTTGCCTGTGTGAAAGGGAGATGCCCAAAACTTTGATTTTTGTTCTTCCTTTGATTTTTCCTTGTTTTCCTTGACTTCACAGTTCTTTTTCTTGTTACTTCACTATAGATCAAACTTATGGATGTATAGATTTCAAATAGGTTGAATTATACTTCTATTTATATTGCTTCCACGGGGTCAAATTGCTCCAAAGAAGGCAGCGCCGACCTGGTGAGGAGGTGAAACATGACTATTTTGACTAAAAATTATTGGATTCCTTGATATCCAAGACATTTACTGTGATAAGACAATGGTAAGCACATTTCAAATAACAAAGTTATCAAATTTTATCAGATCCCTCACATTCTGGAAGATCCAGCGATGGTTGTTTTATGAGAATGGATGGTTGTCAACATGTTTCATAAGGAATTATGGTTAGTGGATAATGGAGTGACTAATCAAAAAGTAAAAGTTCACATGTTGACACATGTATATGGAAAACTATTTGGATTTTTTTGAGGTTGAAACTACTTTATAGTACCACTAGCTTTGTCTAGAAAGGGCGATGTCTAACTTGTCCTTATCCACAGTTATTTCCTACTAATAATTGCATTTATGTTGCATGTATTACTAAGTGTATTGTCCCATGAATGAATATTTCATTGTTTGATGTAGGTATGATCAACTATGTTAGCTAAAGTTTAAGTCATCAAAAAATTCTCCATCATTATCCTTCGAGGCAAAAGGCATTGAGAGAAGCTTGGTGAAAGGAAAGTTTGGTATATTGAATCCTTTCCAAACATGTAATTAGTTAGAAAGTTAGACTAATTTTTGAGAGTGTTTTAATGACAAAAATATTAATCTAAGGTTCATTTGGTTTTAAAGAAAAAACACTCAACCTTAGTTTCATTGTTTAAAATCTCACTCAGATAATGTTATTTTTCTTCATAGAGAAATTTTTGATACATGTGTTTTAGTTTGATTATTGAAAAACATGAGGATCCACTTGGAACCTTTTTAACACTAGTTCAAACTGATTTTTAGACTTAGCTCACAATGATCATATTTTTTACTAGCACGGTTCCTAATGTCAATTTGAAACATCTATTGCTTCTAACTGATGCATTTTTTCCTTTTTGTCTAAGGGAGGTTGCATGTTACCTTCAACTTTACAATAGTTATGGACATTCTAGTTATATTTCTTTGTCAAAATAATGGATGGTAAATTAGTATCCCATCTTCAGAACAGTTCAAAAGTACTCTGCATATTTAATAAGTTTGTATGCCTATTTGTTTCTAATATTATTCTCTCTTCTGCAAGAGCCCTCTGATTTGATTTTCTATCTGTTACCTATTTTTTGGCAATTTCCATGTGATGGTGTAGTTGTTAGAGGACGAGGTTATGGGATAATAAGCACTTGTGTAGACCGGAACAATGCACTTTCTATGTAATCTACAACCCATTATCCTTTCCCTTAGATAAAGGTATCATGAAATACTTAAATAAATTACCATACTTGAATAAAATGTAAAAAATCAGACCACGATGAGTAGATTCTGTGTTGTAAACTCATCTAATAACTATAGATCATTAAAGTTGAAAAACACCAATCATAATTTCTATTAGGGATGCCCCAACCAACAAACACATACTGCTACTAAAATAAAATAGAAAACATGGACTTTTAAGCATGCAAAATAACATCTTTAATTTTTTATTAAATTTGAAAATAGAAATCAAAAGCAACAAATGAAAACTCATTATTTAACCTCAAAATTGTGAAACTAATTTTCTTTTGTAAACTAGGAATATAAGAGGTACAAACAGTTTGGATGCATGACCAACATCAACTCTACTGGGTGTAAGAACTCCTAATCCTAGTGAACCTGGCTTCAGAGATAACTGAGTCAAAAGGGGAGTGTGCTCTCCTAGAGATTTGTGACTTTCATTAAGTTGGGAAACCTCATGCATGTGTGCCCCTTCTATCTCAAGGAACTATGAAATATATTTGTACATGCAAAACTAATTAAGACAAAACAATGATTTAGAATTGATTAGTGACCACGAGACAAATTTTTGGTTGTTAGAGTTAGAATCTCAGCTTACTAGATTCCCACAGCTCTGACTTATGTTTAAGATTCTGAAATCTTAGAAAAATAATGTCATCTTGTATGACACTCGGATTATTGGATGATTTAAGTCAGGGAGTGCATTTATATCTTAAAATTATCCACTAAACTTGGTGGTACAATTTCATGTTCTCCTAGTAAAATGGTATTGTCCACAAGTCATAAGATTGCATAGTTAGATACAAGGACTCTTATCTAATGGGTTGTCTAGCCCTTAGAGCTCTGTGCTTGAGATTATTGACATTTTTCCAAGTTGAATGCCAACTCTTTGATGTTTAGCCAAAGCAGATTGATGTATCATCAAGGTTCATGGTCATACTAGTTGTCTGCTTCTACTTGTATGTGTCCTCCATTTCATCAAAGATTCTATCCCATATTAGACTTGTGGCTACTAGATGGCCTCACTAACATATTGTTCTAGGAAAATCCAACTAAGCAGAGTTTGGTTGATTGTGTTCATACATGTTTGTACATCTTTGGCTCTACGTTAGATGTTTGGAATAGTGACAATGAGACAAATTTTTGGCTGTTAGAGTTAGAATCTTAGCTTACTAGATTCCCACAACTTTGACTTATATTTGAGATTGTGAACTCTTAGAAAAATAATTTCATCTTGTATGACACTCATCTTATTCGATGATTTAAGTTAGGGAGTGCATTTATATCTCAAAATTATCCACTCAGCTTGGTGGTATAGTTTCATGTTGTCCTATTAAAATGGTCTTGTCCATAAGTCATAAGATTGCATAGTTAGATACAAAGACTCTTATCCGATGGGTCGTCTGGCCTTTAGAGCTCTAGGCTTGAGCTTATTGATATGTTTCCAAGTTGAATGCCAACTCTTGGATGTTTAGCTAAAGCATATTGTTGTGTCATCAAGGTTCATGGTCATACTAATTGTCTGCTTCTACTTGTATGTGTCATCCATTTCATCAAAACGTTTGTCCCATATCGAACTTGTGGCTAGTAAATGGCCTTACTAACATACTGTTCTAGGAAAATCCTAAAACTGTGAGAAGAGCATGTAATCATGTGTTCTCTTCTTCTCCTCTTTCATTTTACCCAAGGTTCACATTCGATTTTCATGTTCAAGTGAGTCCTATGACCTTTCTCTTCCTCTGTCCTTCATGCCAAACTATGGATGAGAATAGAGCAAATTTTCTCTTGGAAGTCAGATAGGATTTCCTCCTCATGCGACAAATTCTGCATCTTAGGCCCCTCCTATTGCCACTGGTTATTCTATTTTGGTAGTTGGAACTTTATTGAATCATTCTATGCACACGCAATATTCGCCTCTAGACTTGGAGACTGTTTTTCTTTGTAGTGCTACTCTTTTCTCATGGTACATATATTTTAGTTGTAAGTCACTCTAAGGAAGTGGATTGAGTTAGTTTTGGGCATTAAACTTGCTCTAATACATATCTGCTAAATGGCCTTACTAACATACTTTTCTGGAAAAATCTAGCTAAGCAGAGTTTTGTTGATGTTGCTCATACATGTTTTTACATCTTTGGCTCTAAATTAGATGCTTGGATTAGTGACAACGAGACAAATTTTGGTTGTTGGTGTTAGAATCTTAGCTTACTAGGTTCCCATAGCTTTGACTTATGTTTGAGATTCTGAACTCTTAGAGAAATAATGTCATCTTGTACGACACTCATCTTATTCGATGATTTAAGTCAGGGAGAGCATTTATATCTTAAAATTATCCACTCAGCTTGGTCGTATAGTTTCATGTTGTCCTAGAAAAATGGTCTTGTCCATAAGTCATAAGATTGCATAGTTAGATACAAAGACTCTTATCTGATGGGTCGTTTGGCCTTTAGAGCTCTATGCTTGAGCTTATTGATATGTTGCCATGTTGGATGCCAACTCTTGGATGTTTAGCTGAAGCAGATTGATGTGTCATCAAGGTTCATGTTCATACTAATTATCTACTTCTACTTGTATGTGTCCTCCATTTCATCAAAGATTCATTTCATCAAAAAGTTTTTCGCATATCGGACTTGTGGCTAGTAAATGGTCTTACTAACATACTGTTCTAGGAAAATCCTGAAACTCTAAGAGGATCATGTAATCATGTCCTCTCTTCTTCTCCTCTTTCATTTTACCCAAGGTTCACATTGGATTTTCATGTTCAAGTGAGTGTTATGACCTTTCTCTTCCTCTTTTTTTTATGACAAACTGTGGATGAGAATAGAGAAAATCTTCTCCTAGAAGTCAGATAGGATTTCCTCCTCATGCACAAATTATGCATCTTAGAGCCCTCCTATGACCACTAGTTATTCTATTTTGGTAGTTGAAACTTTATTGAATCATTCTATGCACACACAATATTTTCCTCTGGACTTGAAGACTTTTTTTCTCTGTAGTGCTACTCCTTTCTCTTGGTATGGATATTTCAGTTGTAAGTCACTCTAAGGAAGGGGTTTAAGTTACTTTTGGGCATTAACCTTTCCCTAATACAGATATGCTAAATGGCCTTAGTAACATACTATTATGGGAAAATCCAGCTAATTAGAGTTTGGTTGATGGTGCTCATACATGTTTGTACATTTTTGGCTCTACGTTAGATGATTGGATTTGTGACAACGAGACAAATTTTTGGTTGTTAGAGTTAGAATCTCAGCTTACTAGATTCCCACAGCTTTGACTTATGATTGAGATTCTGAACTCTTAGAAAAATAATGTCATCTTGTATGAAACTCATCTTATTTGATGATTTAAGTCAGGAAGTGCATTTATATCTTAAAATTATCCACTCAGCTTGGTGGTATAGTTTCATGTTGTCCTAGTAGGTCTTGTCCATAAGTCATAAGATTGCATAGTTAGATACAAAGACTCTTATCTAATGGGTCATTTGGCCTTTAGAGCTCTATGCTTGAGATTATTGATATGTTGGCAAGTTGAATGCCAAATCTTGGATGTTTAGCCGAAGAAAATTGACGTGTCATCAAGGTTCATGGTCATACTAATTGTCTAGTTCTACTTGTATGTGTCCTCCACTTCATCAAAGATTCATTTCATCAAAAAGTATGTCCCATATAGGACTTGTTGCTAATAATGGCCTTACTAACATACTCTTCTAGGAAAATCTTGAAACTATGAGAAAAGCATGTAATCATGTGCTCTCTTCTTCTCTTATTTCATTTTACCGAAGGTTCACATTGGATTTTCATATTCAAGTGAGTCCTATGACCTTTATCTTCCTCTATTTTTCATGCCAAACTATGGATGAGAATAGAGAAAATTTTCTCGTGGAAGTAAGATAGGATTTCCTCCTCATGTGACAAATTTTTCATCTTAGAGCCCTCCTATTTCCACTGGTTATTCTATTTTGGTAGTTGAAACTTTATTGAATCATTCTATGCACACCCAATAGTTTCCTCTGGACTTGGAGATTGTTTTTCTTTGTAGTTCTACTCCTTTCTCTTGGTACGGATATTTCAGTTGTAAGTCACTCTGAGGAAGTGGATTGAGTTAGCTTTGGGCATTAATCTTGCCCTAATACAAATCTGCTAAATGGCCTTACTAACATACTGTTCTGGGAAAATCCAACTAACCATAGTTTGGTTGATGGTGCTCATACATGTTTTTAAATCTTTGGCTCTACCTTATATGGTTGGATTAGTGACAACGAGATAAATTTTGGTCGTTAGAGTTAGAATCTCAACTTACTAGATTCCCACAACTTTGACTTATGTTTGAGATTCTAAACTCTTAGAAAAATAATGTCACCTTTTATGGCACTCATCTTATTTTATGATTTAAGTCAGGGAGTGCATTTATATTTTAAAATTATCCACTCAGCTTGGTGGTATAGTTTCATGCTGTCCTAGTAAAATGGTCTTGTCCATAAGTCATAAGATTGCATAGTTAGATACAAAGACTCGTATCCAATGGGTCATCTATCTTTTAGATCTCTATGCTTGAGCTTATTGATATGTTTCCATGTTGGATGCCAACTCTTGGATGTTTAGCGAAAGCAGATTGATGTGTCATCAAGGTTCATGGTCATACTAATTTTCTACTTCTACTTGCATCTGTTCTCCATTTCATCAAAGATTCATTTCATCAAAAAATTTGTCCCATGTCGTACTTGTGGCTAGTAAATGGCCTTAATAACATATTGTTGTAGGAAAATCCTGAAACTGTGAGAGGAGCATGTAATCATGTGCTCTCTTCTCCTCTTTCATTTTACCTAAGGTTCACATTGGATTTTCATGTTCAAGTGAGTCTTATGACCTTTTTCTTCCTCTGTTTTTCATGACAAACTATGGATGAGAATAGAGCAAATTTTGTCTGGAAGTCAGGTAGGATTTCCTCCTCATGCAACAAATTCTGCATCTTAGACCGCTCCAGTCACCATTGGTTATTCTATTTTGGTAGTTGAAACTTTATTGAATCAATCTATGCACACACAATATTTGCCTCTGGACTTGGAGACTTTTTTTCTCTGTAGTGCTACTCCTTTCTCTTGGTATGGATATTTCAGTTGTAAGTCACTCTAATAAGTGGATTGAGTTAGTTTTGGGAATTAACCTTGCCCTAATACAGATATGCTAAATCGCCTTACTAACATACTCTTATGGGAAAATCAAGCTAATTAGAGTTTGGTTGATGGTGCTTGTTACACAGTAAAATGTCACTGCCATCATGTCAGTCTCCCTACTGTGCTATAAACCACATCCACCTATACTCATGCTCCTCAAAATGGCTAAAAAAACCTCTTTGCCTAAGTTAAATGAATCATCGCGTCTGTTAATAAAATAACCGCGCTGACAGGCGGAGGTCAGTGTTGCTGTTGCGATGCCAGCGCAGAAGCACACGTCTTTTCCGCGCTGGTCCCATTTTACGGACAACGCACCCTCCGTTTGTCCTATTGAGCGCTGACCAGAACTCCTCTGTAGTTGGTCTGCGATGTCAGCGCGCCACCCCAGTGTCTCACCCGTGCTGATCATGTTTGGGCGAATTTGTTCTAACAACCAGCCTTCCAGATCCCTCCAGACTTGGTTGTTAGCATTGTTGAGGTCGCCATCCTTTCTCTGGCGTGTCTGTTCGACTGACCATCCACTTATCTTGGTGGAAAGCTCATCCCTTAGCCATTCATGGAGGCTCCTTCTCTCTATAAGCCTCCTCCATGGCCCATGAGCAGCTAGTTTTGGAACATATAGACTTTGATTGAGGAATTCTTAGTGCATTTTAGTGCTGCTCTTTGTAGGCATTTGGTGTGTTCTGTGAGGATTGCTTTGACCTTGAGGAAGGTCATGAGCTTGTTGCCTTGTATGTGAGAGAGAGACCTTTTGACTTGGAAGATTTGCTTCAAAGGTGAATGCTTGGAAGATATGCTGGCTGGACCCTCTAGAGAAGGACTCAGCGTCAGGACCTCGGTTGTACCTTACTCTATTTTTTGTTAATAAAGATAGATGACTACTCTTATGGTTCCATTTCCATTTGTCCAATGAATGATTAATGTAAATTGTATCCTTCCTGACTGATACATAGTTGTTGTTAGTAGATTTTACGCTTGTGTTTTCTCTCTTTTGCTTGTGCAGGTGTTCGTCCGCGAGGATAGCGGGGAATTGTGATCGGCTGGAGCGAAGGAGCGAGAGGATCATCTCTTCGACAAACATAGCGTTGGAATCCAAGTAGGTTTCTCTTACCCACTTGTTAATTACAACTAGGAACCTGCGGTGTAGCATTGTTTGATTGTTGCTAGACCCCCTTTGGGCTAGTAGGGATCGCCTCTATCCGTAGAGGGGATTTACCTCTCCAACAATTTGGCGACTCCACTAGGGAGCTTGCCTGTCTCTTTGTATGTCACCTTTGTTTTGATTATTGCTCCTTTGTCAAAGTTTGGAGATTGTCTTGCTGTGGGTTTGTTTCTGGTTCGTCCAAGGACTACCTTAATTGCCTTCAAAACCTGTTGCTTTGGTTTGGAAGTTTTTGTTCAAATTTATTTGCTTTTCAGCCTCAGCACATTTTATTTTAAAACAGCTGCGCTGACATCGCATACTGTCTTCTTTGTTGTCTCTGTCGTCACGCTTTTATATTCAAACAGTCACGCTGACCTGGTTTTTCGGGCCAACACCCTTTATTCGTGTCCTTCCACACTGACAACGCAAAGTTGCCACAGACACTTTTCTGTCATCGCCTTGTTGCTATAGGGTCACCCGCGCTGATCCTGTAAAAATCCTTTTTGTCCAAATTGACCTACTGAACCTCTTGGTTTTGGCTTTCTCCTGCTTTTTCTACTTGGCTTTTGGCTTGATAACTTTGTGTGAACTGTGACTCGATTGCGTGCGAGGCCTCGTCCCACGAGAGCTCGTTTATCACTTGTTCTCGGTTTGTGCAAAGCCTTCCTTTTTGCTCTTGTTGCTTGGTTTATGTTTTGTCGTGACTTTTAACGATTACTGAAGTGCGTTAGGCCGTCGTTTGTCTGGTTGTGAACTCTCATCCTTTGGGTGTTCGCTTATCTTCATTGATTTCACACTCAAACCCTAGGGCATCTAGTGGTCGTGTGTGTCTAGCCTCCTGTCCGGGACTTGGTGTTCTTAGTTGGCCACCCAACTTCGTTTTGTTGGTGCTTTTGTTTGGTGATTGTTGAAAGTGATTGATTGTGTTCCAAGCGGTTTGCTTTCCTCCGTCGAATTCCTCATTATCTTTTTGAGCTTAGATTACGATAGCTCGTAAGCCCTCATTTTCCTTCGATTTGGAGAACTGGTTTTAGTGACTTGGGAATTGTCTTGTGTGTGCATTGAGTGATTTAGTTTTTCACTTAGTGTTGCTATCTCTCTAATTCATTTAAAAAGAACTTTTATGTCATTGAAAAAGTAGAGCAAACTAGTATCTTTTGCATTAATAGTTGAAAGGAAAGAGCATTTCGTTATTTTGTTCTTCAAAAGAAAAGTTTCATTTCCTTGCTATTAGTTGCATTAGGTTGCATGATTGCTTGAATTCGTTTTGTTTGTTTGAAAAATCCTTAACTCTTGTTAGCTAGAATTCATCAAACAAAACGATGATCTTTGGCATATAGTTGCATTTAGGTGTTTTTGAGAGATCATACGGTAGGACCTCAAACTCAAACCTAATTCAAGATCAACTGTAAAATAAACCAAATTTATATAAAAATGCATTGGAACTTAACAAAAACATCTAGAGGTCTAGGCTAGAGACGTGTTCCGACGTCTTTAAACCTAGTAGCTTAACGTTGAGTGGTTGGGTGATTCCTCCACGGTGAGATGATAAGTGCTAGTATGGATTGGGCTCCCACGTACCATTGCGTATATATGGGGAGACTCCATTAGGCTTGCATCCTTTATCCATAGGAAGCCGAGTCTGCCGCCTTGTAAACCGTAACGCACCGAACACAGCATTCGGGAAGATTGACTGCAGTACGGGAAGTCCTTGGTTCTCATATGATTGCCAAGGTGTATAAGCAGTTTTACGGGTGCTTGGTAAACCTTTTGCCTAGAACTTCCAGAGTAGTCACTTTTGATCCTTTTTAGACTCTCTAAAAGAAAAGGTGCCAGTGAGCGTCTTGTCACTTCGTGCTCATTAAACATTCGAAGTAGATAGAGTCATCTTTTCGTCCTTTTCTCGACTCTTGAAACATGAAAAGGTCAAGTTTTGTTCCTGTGTCTTAAAATCAATTTGGCCACGATAATATTTCCCGATTAATCTTGTGTTCGTTTAGTTTGAGTAGGTTTTGCCGTTAGCTTCTTTAGGGTCTTTGTTGGGACATCCTGGCAGATCCATCAACTCCGTCCTCAATCCCAAGTGAAGAAGGGTCCCCATCTTTTGTCACCCCCGAGACTCCGGTTTGTGGCGCTTTTCCCATCGTTCCAAGCGTACAACCGTTGAATTCTCGAGCTCCAGGAGACGATCTTTACGAGTACTTTTATAACTCTGTTTGGGAGCCCTCCGATGGGTCTCAGCCTGCCACCCCTGTCGGCACTCCATTTCCAATGGCTTCATCCGGGCGACGCTTCTCCAGTGTCTAGTGGCCTGACTGTTATGTCAGATATAGAAACTCC
This sequence comes from Pinus taeda, assembly GCA_000404065.3. Taxonomy (NCBI): domain Eukaryota; kingdom Viridiplantae; phylum Streptophyta; class Pinopsida; order Pinales; family Pinaceae; genus Pinus; species Pinus taeda. Next base: position 13,742 of record APFE030792279.1, read on the forward strand.
CATTCCAGCAACATCCCCCGTTATATCCCCTGTTACCACTACACCTTACACCATCACGTCTTCTGGACAAACGGTGCCAAGGCGTTATAGGTCATTAAGGGATGCTCAATGTTTCTTTACTGAGGGTCATAACGCGGTCCCTACCACAGGATCTTTTGTTTCCCAAGCCCCTCATACTACTGTTACGGCAGTCCCCACCAACTCGACCGTTTGCGTCGCCATGTCAACTCCCGCTGTGAGTGCAGTCACAGCTTCATCCGCTGTCACTTCTACCGCGGGCCCATCTCGAGGTCCAACGCAGAGTGGTGAACTGTCTCCTTCTTCTCGAGTTGTGCACCCTGCAAGTGATGCTCCTCCTATTCCTGAATATATGACAGAAGAGGAGGCATTTTATGAATACTTGCGCAATATCCAGAACCTGGACGGTCAAGGTCTGTACTACGATGCTGAATATTCTCGTTTGTACACCTCTCTGCCTCAAACTCCTTTTGACGAGATTTCCACTCCGTTAAACGTGAATTGGGGCACCACCGCATATGGTGGCGGTATATACCATCCAAGACAAGGACAGCAAGGACCACCTTACCAAGGTCAGCAACCTTACGTGCAACCTGATTATGGGCAGCAGTTTACAGGTCAAAATTTCCCTGGTCAGCAAGGAGGCCCACAAGGACAACCTCATCA
>APFE030792287.1:0-59922 GCA_000404065.3 Pinus taeda
AAAGCTTTCCATTTCTTGAAAGTATCAAATACATCATATTTATTCTTAATAAAATAAATCCAAGTTTTTCTAGTTGCATCATCAATAAAAGTAACAGAATAACGAGAGCCACCGAGAGATGATACCTGAGCAGGTCCCCATACATCTGTATGCACAAGCTCCAATTTTTCATTCTTCTTTTCTTTCCCAACTCTGAGAAATCTGACTCTCTTCTGTTTTCCATAAATGCAGTTCTCACAGAAGTCCAAATCAACATTCTTCAAACCCGGCAACAAATTCCTTGAGTGAAGGATCTTCATTCCTTTTTCACTCATGTGTCCAAGCCTATGATGCCATAATGCTGCATCTGCTCCTTTGGAAGTTAAAGCATTAACAGAGTTAGAAATACCATTGCATAAATACAATGTACCAACCTTTTCGCCATTTGCTATTACCAGGGCTCCTTTGGTGACCTTCCAAGATTTATCTGTGAAAGTTGTCACACAACCTTCATCGCCTAACCTAACTGCCCTGTTGAAATAAGATTTTTCTTCAGATTTGGAACATGCCTTACCTCCCTTAGTAGCCATTGGTTTCCATTCTACTATTTTACAATAACCTTACCCATTCGAACAATTTTACAGGGTTTATCATCACCCAAACGGACTTGTCCAAAATCTCCTTAAACATAGTCATGAAAGTATTTCTTATCAGGTGTGGCATGGAATGAGGCCCCTAAGTCTACCACCCAGGAATCAGTAATATTTTCGAAAGAAAGAATCAAAGCATCTTGTAACACCTCACCTGTCACATTTGCTTCATGATTGTTTTCTTGCTTTGAATCTCCTTCTTTTCCCTTCCGAGATCTACAGTCTTTCTTTAGGTGTCCTTTCTTTCCGCATTTCCAGCACACTATCCCCGATCTGGACTTGGATCTGCCTTTCCTTGATTTACTGCGATATCCTGAGCTCTTTCCTCTTTCCATTTTTCTTCCTCTAGACTCTGCACTCAAGGCATTTCCCGATGTCTCACCGGAGCTTTTCCGTCGCATTTCCTCGCTAAGGATAGCACCGACAACATCATCAAACTTTAAAGTACTAGATCCAGAAACGGAGTTACTAATGGCCATTACCAAACCATTCCAACTTTCTGGTAATGAGCACAAGAATAACAGAGCTCTAACTTCATCATCAAAGTTTACCCTTACAGAACATAACTGACTTGTAACAGTATTAAAATCATTTAAATGATCTGCAACAGATCCACCTTCTGACATCTTCATATTAAATAACCGTTTCATAAGAAATACCTTGTTTGAGGCCGAGGGTTTTTCATATAGTTTCTCCAACGCCTTAATCAAACCCTCTGTCGTTGTTTCCTTCGAAATGTTGAAGGCAACCGACGCTGCAAGGCACAACCGTATTGTTCCGAGTGCCTTTCTATCGAGAAGGTTCCATTCTTCATCGTCCATATCCTTCGGCTGCTTTGTCTTTCCGCCCAATGGTAGGTATAGATCTTTCTGATACAGATAATCTTCCATCTGCATCTTCCACAGCGAGAAGTTTTGGCCGTTAAATTTCTCGACCCTAAACTTACCATTTTCCGCCATTGCTCCCGCTCGAACTAGGAACCTTCTTTCCTGCGAGTTTATCAGCCAAATAGACCTTCGGCTCTGATACCAGTTGTTAGAAAAATTCTATATTATTTACGGGCAATGGAACACATAAAATATTGCAGAAATATAAACACAGAAAACGCACAAAACAAGAGGGACACAGATATACGTGGTTCACCCAGTTTGGGCTACGTCCACCTCGAACAGCCAGTCCTTCCTTTCTATTATCCAGCAAAATGAAGAGACACAACCTACAGCAAATCCGCTGTAATATCCTCTATTTTCTCTCATAGTCTCACCTCTTCGTTTCTTGCTCACACATAGAATACACATCTATCACCGCCTCAAATACAATTTCCTCATACAAAGAGAGAGGTTGCCTTCTAGGGCAAAAATACCTAAACTAAAAATAAGTTCTACCGTCAGATCATCCGCCTAATGAACGGCTCAGACTGACTAGAAATTACTATACTTTTACAATGCAAATTTACATCTATTTTTAGCTTCGGGGGCACTGCCCCCGAGCCCCTGCCAGGGTACCGTTGGCCCCTGGACCCCCCAGCCAGGGGGGATCGGCCCCCCCGAACCCTCGCGGGGGGGAAAAGTCCCCCCTGCGTGGAGGGGTGTACAAAACTTCCTGGGGTATACATCCGGCTGAAACAAAGACCTCTGAACAATCATGCTCCACACACAACAGACGGTGTGGATTCTCGAGGTCTAGGTGGAGTGAGTGGATTTGTGGGAATTAAACTTCTTCCTCTCCCTACAAATCTACCTCTAGAGTCTCTATCCCTACGCATATCATGTTTCAATATTTTTTAACTTCTATTCATACTTCCCTAGCAATGGCACCAAAATGTTTGGCCAATTCAATGTCTTTGAATTCTCAATCATAAATTGTCAACCAGGGTGTGTAGACTGATGAAGTACAAGTGCACAATCTATACTTAGAAGTTATTCATTAGGTCGTTATGTATTTCTTAGGATCTAAACTTAAGATGGATATGGAGGTGGTGTTTTTCAATTATATTAGTGTCATAATTCTTAGAGATGTTGACAAAGTATCCTAGGAGTTAATCTCTATATAATTAGTTGTAGATGATATGAGAGTGGTCCTACTTGTATTAAATTGTTTTGGGATCTTTGATCCTAAATATTTATGTTGCAGCTTCTAATTCACTAAGTGCAAAAAGAAACTTACTCTATTAGCTATGAAGAAATATTGTTTAAACTCAATTGTTTAGGAGATAACTATCACTCTTTTACTTATTCAACTTTCGCTCAAACAAAATAACCCAAGAAACATCTATATTATGAATTAAACACACTTCAACTATGATATATAACAAGCAAATGAAATGACCATGATGTAACAGGTATAAACAAAATTAAATAACAGACTAAACTAGGTATAAAGCAAATGAAAGTACTTATGCAAATAACAACTCGTTGGTGCGATCATTATGCTGCATTTTCATACAAAACCAAGCATTTGAAGAATGAAAGGAAATCGTATTGCAATTGATTAAAACATGTAACTATTTGTAGGGGCCCTCCACATTGCAGTTCATAACTTCCAATCAGCACAATGCTTGCACACAAAACCAATTCTATTAAAACGTAATTCACAAACTGTTCAAAATTACATCATTCAGTGCGCACCCAAATCACAGTGCGGCCATTTTTTTTATGGCAGGTCTCTTGGCATAACTGCATGAATAATTCAATCCTAATATATATATCTTATCTAAACTTATATCACTAAACCTTTATTTTTCTATTCCAAAAGCAAAATGATAAGGTTTCAATCAATCTTAGATTTTCTTCTGCATCAATCTGGTAGTTGACTTGGAGTTTAGCCATGATCTTCTGCACCTATCTTGGTAAACAATTTCGAGGTGATAGGAAGGGATCCATGAGGGAGCCATCCTCTATCCATATGTACCCTTCACTACTGACCTGGAAATCTGGAACCTTGTAAACAATGGAGACATCTACAGAAACCTAGACTAGTTGCGGAAACACACTGATTCGGTGGCCAATTGCAAACTTTAACAAAACAATAGGGTATAAAGTTAAATATGAACAAGAAGACATATTGTTGCATACCTTCATCAAAAACTAGTGGATATGGCTTTATTTAGGTGGTAAATATATAGGAAAAGGGAGGATCATTGGGCAAAAAGGATGTCATGGTAGGACAATCTTCGGACTCTACACATGCCACTCGCAGTGAATTGAACCTGGGTGGGGAAGTTAACAACCATGTTATCCAAACACCCAAGATAACCAAAATTCACAAATAACATTATTTATTATTATTATTATTATTATTATTATATTTTGAATAATATTCGTAGGATTTATTATTAAATAAAAAACATTAGCCCATACGGGTAGCTCAATATGAAGTATTATGTTAAACCATATATTTAATGTTTCAAATCAACGTGGGTTCAAACCAAAAACTAATCATACTTAATTAAAATATTAGATATATATATATATATATATTATATATTATATATATATAACATAGTCTTCTAGGTAATGTGTGTCCTAAGATGACTGGCACACCTAATCTTTGGATTTTGTAGCTGTGACCCAGGGACATCTAAGATGGCATCGGCCACACCAACCCTTAACATGGATTGGATTTACACCACAAAGTGCCTCTCTCTCTCTCTCTCTCTCTCTCTCTCTCTCTCTCTCTAGATATAGTTAACCTCTATAAAGTGAAATGACACATGTTGATAGTATTCCTCATCTAGAATATACAACATTTACCTATGACATATCACTTGCCACTTGTGAGAATACTATCAACATCTGTCATGTCACTTGTGGGAAGAGAACTTGGGTGGAGAGGATTCCATCCCTTCCTCCCAACCAACCAAGATAGCCCTTTGTGCATAATAATAATAATTAATTTTATAAATATATTTAAATATTATTATTTTATTATTATTACTTATTTGGAACAATAGTTATTATTTAATTAGTATAATTTCTAGAATGGAAAAAAAAAAAAAAAAAAACTATTCAAAATAATACTCTTGCCTTATTGATTCAACCAATCCTCTCTTGCTCTAATTAAATAATTTCCTAATATCTCTTTCTCAACAATCTCCTTATAAATTGGTTAGGTCTCTCACCCTCTTCACCAATGATTTTTTCTTCTTGTCCTTAATGATGCTTGAAGTGCTCATTCGACACGTCAAACATTTCAACTCCTTATCACACAATTTTCTCTATAAACTACTTCACTACAAAATGAGGTTATCCACACTTCACCTTAGCCATTAACTAGGTTCTCCACACTTAGTCTTAGTTGCCATAGCTTAATACTAATTGGAACAATTTAGACTCTCTAAACCCTTGATACAACATCCAAAAAAAATAAGAAACCTTAGCCACGAATTATGATTTTAAAATTCCAAAATATTGGCATTATCAAATTCCACATTGGTTTTCAAGTTCCATAGAACTAGGGTTTCTAAATTGCACAAAATATGGTTTTTTTTAAATTCTATGTCAGTATGTATCAATGAACATTTCCAACTTGTGATGTAAGGTCAATATCACTTGTTTACTTACATTGTCTAATTATGTACTCAAGTTTGAACTCACTATCTTGGTTTTTTCCCCGCAACTCTTAACACTTTTCATTATATTCTCTCCACCTTCTCATAGCTATACTTACACTACATTTTTTTTAAGAACATAGGCATATTGACCTCTTTTCAAAATTGGGTATTTGTTAATATAAGGAACAATTTCGTCCTACATTTCTTCTCATATATTTCAACCACTAAGCACATTGATCCATTTAGATTGTGTGTGTCGCATGGTCTATCAATTATGTGTGTCATTTAAGAACATTTTTAATGAGTCAGTTACAATGCACAACTAATGTGCATTGATGCATACATCTTGATGGTGATAATTCATTGTTTATTTGCATCATTGATAAGTAAAACCTAATATGTTGTGCCATTTATTAAGTGTTTCTACAACAATTCCTTATGTATTTGATTCAGTCTCTCTATTTCATCTAATGCATGAATAAGTTCTCCCTTAAGATCACTAACATGTTCTTTATTTGAATAAAATTTCTCTTGATTAGAGTATTGAGTCTCCATGGTCATGTAGGAGTTCAGTTTTGTTGTTAACATATGCATTCCCATTACGTTCTTCTTATGAGCCACATCCTTCCCTTTTATACTCATAGGATTTTCTCTTCTCCTCATGTTCTTCTTCATTGTTACTATCTTTCAAAACTCCTTGGGGATATCTAGAAGCAAGATGACCTCTTCGATTATGAAAAAATAGTATCTTACCTATGAGTTGGACTCCTTCATATTCTTCACCTTCCACTTCTTCCTCTAAATATGAATTTTCATTTTGATGATCAACAAATTTAGCATGCATAGCTAGGAGATCTTCTTCATCATCACTATCTTGAAATGTTGCATAAGGATATTCAAAAGCACAATGATAAGGGTGTATGTGTGTATGTAACCAACATATAATATATATATATATATATATATATATATATATATATATATATATATAATTATATATATATATATATATATATATATATATAATATATCTTAAGCTCAAATTTATCAAATGTAGAGATGGATCAAATCTCTTAAGATGCAAACATTTTTTCAAATTTTGAATTTTAAATGGGATTTTTACTTCAAGAGATTTTATCCCTTCCCATGCTTCTTGATAGATATAGACCTAAGATGAATCTATGTTAGTTTTAAAAATAACACATTTAAAAGCAAATTCTCTCTTAAAATATCACAATCTCATCAATCTCATTGATATATATATTTTATGATGCACATCAAAGAAACATGTATACATTTTATGATGCACCTCAATGAAAATTGTTGGATTAATTCTTGTCTTTGGGAATCGATCATGTGGACTAATCACCACCCTAGGAACATAGGATTAATCGTCCACTCAAGTTAATGGTAATGGTTTAGAAGTTTACTAATGCTTGCTAGTTTTGGTGTAATGAAAAACCTTAACATGGTATCAGAGCCTTGGCCCTTATTTGATTTGCCCAAGTTACATCGGAGGGGGGTGTTAGCACTCCAGGGAACTCTCCTAGGTTGCAGCTCTGAGATGTCTGGTAACATATAATCTTCAATATTTGTTCTCTGAACTATTGGAATGGATGATGGTTTGGATCAAGTCATATGACCATTTCAGCTCTATTCCCACTCAAGGCATGCATGAATACCCTCAACAACACAAGGATTTAAACCACTAATGCTCAATAATTTGTAGATTTAACGGATAGATGGAGAATACTAACTGTATCAGCAGATTGCATATATAAACATAAATGAATGACTAGCTACAGGTAGTGAAAAAGAGTACTGACTGTACTGGCAGATGTATATATGACCACATATGAATAGTTAGCTACAGGCAGCAAAGAAACTTGCAAGTCTAAGTTATCAAAGCATAGATAAGATAATAGTTATCTCGCCTTAGACACAAAGGAAACATCAACAAACGGTTCAAGTGCAAGCATAGAATAGTAAAGAGAATGGATGTTGAACATATGATGGCAAAAGAAGATTGTATTGCTAGAATAAAGATGAAGAGCTTGAAGGAAAAAAGTAGCAACAGTCTCCAGAATTTGAACCCTCGTTACATCTTACTAACAGCTATTTATAGCCTATTTACAATGATCCTGAGCCTTTTGAGGCTTCAAGGGTCTTAATCTATCACTCTATCTCTTCAGCTGATTGATTCCCTCAATTGGAGGCATGGTTCAGAGGTTTCTTCTTCTGAAAGGAGACTAACCATATTCAGATATTTTGGGCAGCCTACTGTGATATCTGGGAGCTCTCTCGTGCCAGAGACACCCCATAATGTTTGTTAAGATGGTTGTTGTGCTATCTGTGTTGTTGATGCTACTTGATCTTGTTTGATTTCTCTGCGTGGTGTGTTGTGGCTCCATCACTGCTTGGTCGTTGATTCAGCCTCTGTTCTGTGGTGAAATGGCTCTTCAGGCCTAAGAAATCCCTTTAAAATGCAAATAGTGACTGCTTTCTGTTATGAACAGAAAGCACAACAATTCTGAGAATTCCCGCCCCTCTCTATCCTTTTCAAACTTAAGAAATCCTTAGAAATAGTTTATTTTCCTCTTGGGTCCACCTTTGTAGTTACAAGATAACTCCACCGTTGATCTGGGAGTCCCTAATCCAACGGTGATGATCCATTTCAGGAGCCTCTTTTGTACTAGATTTAACCACCCGATGAGGGTGGTTTTATCTCTCCTTGCCTTGGACACGTGGCAGCAACTGTATGGCATCAGGTGGAGCTCAACCTAGACCACTTACTGCCCACGGCCCACCCGAAGTCTTGCCTGTTTTGATTTTTCCTTTATATTGGAAATATGTTGAATCATTGAAAATTATGAGAAAATGACCTTGGCGAACTTCACATATCATATATTCCATTTCCTGGACCCTTTCGGGTCCGGGGCTCATCGTAATCGCATTGGCCAATGCTTCCTTCGTATTTTGGTTATACAACAAAAATGCATAAAATATATTAAAAATGGCCTGGGCGCGGACTTTAAACATTATCAAATATCGTATTACATAACTATCAGGTCCGGTTATTGCATCACACACACACCTGTGCATAGGCCCCGCCTCATGGTATAGCGTTGATGCGATACAATGATACGATTCGATCGTAATCGTTGATTGCTCAATGCCCGGGTCTTTTATATATATACAACATAGCTCTCTGCCGATGCAACCCGCCAATCCGATCATTGGCGATCGTTGATCGGCGGTGTCATGCACCCATATTTAAATTATCACCTCTGCCTGGCTGATATGTGATTTTCCACTTAGATCTAGGTCATTGATCGGCTAGATCTAACGGCAGCTATACAATGCCCAATTTAAGCCTGTGGTAATGCTTTTTCATGGTTTTTAGAGTGTTTTGAGCCTCTTGACAGTGCATTTCTGCCCTTCCAAGGGCTTTCCTCTTGCGCCGTTTTTTATCATTAGATGATCTTTGAGCCAAAATTGAAAATGTCAAGTGCATTAATGGATCCATTTGTGGGCCTTTTTCCAGCAAGGCTAACATTGTCTCCTTCTGGGGATGAAATCCTCCCTATGAGGTTTCAAGGATCTCAAATCAATCCCTTTCCTGTAAAACAAAAATTAAATATTCCTTCTAGTGTTCCATTGGGCATGGAGTCTATTTTGTAATGACATAAAAACTGGAAAAACATATTTACAATGACAAGGCTTTAAAGCCTTAAATGAAATAAATTTTCAAGAACCGCCCATTTATTGGGCTACCAAAAGTATCTCCTCCTTCCAGACTGTGTAAAATGAATGTATTGTTCTGCTGAATTTGAGCGATGATAAAAGGACCTATCCATAAGGAGTCAAACTTGCCATGATTACCTTTCTTTTCTTTAAATGCATCCCATTTAAGCACCCAATCACCAACTTGGAAATTGTCCACCTTTGCCTTCCTGTCAAAGGTTTCTTTGATTTTCTTCTGATGAGCTTTTGACTTCTCAACAAACTTCTCTCTGATCTGTTGTAGTTCAACCAGGTTATTCATTCTTCTTACCATATCTGTTAGGGTCCCACCCTAACCCCCTTATTTATTTAATAGGATCAAGTCATAGTTATAGTTAAGTAAAGAGTCAATAAAGCCCATATTAATAATTGTAAGTGGTTAACCTGCATTTAATGACGGGACCATAGTTAGTTGCAAATGGGCCATGGTATTAGATAGATGGTATTAATAAGAACCATGGTATTGCATGTATGAATCCTATATAAAGGATAGAGACTCCCTACGAGGAGCATCGTGCCTTATTTTTTAATCAAGCTCTGCTCTATTGGAGGTTGCCCCCTCGAAGAGGCAAGTGAACATTGCTTTCTGAATAATAAAATACTTGTTGTTATTTCTCACTGTTCTATGTTCTGGGTATATTTCTTTGCATATTTGGTATTCTGGTATCATCTTGCAGGTTAAGAGCATAACAATATCATTCTCTTCATCTTGTTCTTCTTGCAAGAACTTAGCCACAGGGAGAAAGAGATGGATAGGGAAAATAGCATCAACACCATAAACCAGTTTAAATGGAGAATTCCCTATGGACTTTTTGATGGTAACTCTATCAGCCCAAAGTGCAAACTTCAACTTGGAATTCCAACTCTTTTTGTTGTCTTCTAACAGCTTTTTGATTACCCTTACCAGACTTTTGTTAGATTATTCTGCTAGGCCATTGCCTTCAGGATAATATGAGGTAGAATGCACCACTTTAATTCCCATGGATTTAGTCATATCCATCAATTGTTTTTCCTTGAAAGCTGTTGCATTACCAGTGACTAGTACAGGTGGGCAACCAAATCTAGTGAAAATATGCTCATTCAAGAACTTTATGACAACTTGATGATTGGCATTCTTGGTGGGTATAGCCTCAATCCACTTGGTGAAATAATCAGTGGCTACTAAAATCCATTTTAGTTGACCACTGGAATGTGGGTTGATCTCACCTATAAAGTCCAAGTGCCACTGTTAGAAGGGACCATTGACATATACTGGCTTCAAGGGAAGAGATTTTAGCTGTTGTCTCCCTGCAAACCTCTAACACTTGTCACAAGCTTTTACAAAAGAAAACGCATCAGAGAATAGAGTAGGCCAATAATATCCAGCCCTCAATATTTTGTGCGCTGTGGTTTTCCAATAATGATACCATCCATAGATGATAGAATGGAACTGGTGTATGACCTCCATAGATTTTTCTTTATATAAACATCTCAAGAGGATTCCTTATGGGTCTTTCCAATAGAGCATATTTTTATTAATGTGGAATTTGGCTGATCTGAGTTTAATGGCACAATATTGACTTGAGGTAAGTCTTGGAGGGACTTCTAACTTTTGCAAAAAATGAACTATGTTGTAATACCATTCGCATGTGGCTAGATTTTTAGCCAAAGATTGATTATGTTTTTTCTCTTCTGCTGCTCCCTCTATTTGTTCATCATCTGAATTTAGACCTATGCAATTTATGTCTAACAAGCTGCAATTGTCTTCAGAAATAAGCTTAGCCAAGCCATGCCCATCGACAAGCTTAGTGGGTTTAACCCCTATGTCAAATTCTATGAATTTTGTAATCCATTTTGCCCTCTTTCCATCAATATCTGGCTGAGTTAAGATATCTTTTACTAAGGCCGAAGGTACATATGCAACTACTTTGGAATGCAAAATATAAACTTTGAATGTTTTTAAAGCTTTAATGAGAGCATAAGCTTGTTTTTCAATGAGGTCATACCTTAGTTCAGCATCCCTTAGAGTTTGGCTAAAAAAGGCCACGGGGTGCTCTATGCCTTTGTCATTTTTTAGCAACAAAACTGCTGCAAGTGTATCATAAGAGGCAAAAGAGAAGATGCAAAACTCCTTAGTGTAATCTAGGTTGATTATAGTGCGATCTTCCATGATAGATTGCTTGATGGCTTCAAAAGAGCTTCTTGAAGCAGTTGTCCATTTTGTTTCTAATCCTTTCCTCAGCATGGAAGTGATGTTCTTAACTAGCTCTGCAAAGTTTGGAATGAACCTCCTTACAAAGTTAATCTTAGCAAGGAAGGATTGAATATCCTTTTTCGACCTTGGGATGGACAATGTTTGAATGGATTGAACCCTTGCTGGATCAATACTCACACCTTCAGCAGAAACAATATGTCTTGGAAGTTTGCCTTCTTCTAGAGAAAACTGTGACTTCTTCGAGTTTAGTGAGATTCCAAAATGTCTTCACTTTAAGAAGACCTTCTTTAAATGTTGTAAATTGTCTTTGTGGCTACTAGAGAAGACTGTTATGTCATCAAGATAAATAAGGACAAACTTGTCCTTCTCTCCCACAAAGGCTATGTCCATGGCCCTCTGAAAAGTAGCCCCAACATTCATCAGTCTGAAGGGCATCTTGGAGTACATGAAAGTGCCCCAAGGAGTAGTGAAGGTGGTCTTTTCCTGGTCTTCAGCATGCACAGCTATCTGATTGTAACCTGAAAATCCATCTAAGAAAGACATAACTCTGGCCCCTGAAACTCTTTGTAGCAAGTGCTCCATCTTGGGAAGGGGATAGTTATCTTTTATAGAGCACTTGTTCAGATTTCTGAAGTCGACACAAAGCCTGATTTCTCCATTTTTCTTTCTTACCACCACCAGGTTGGCTATCCACTTTGAATACCTTAGGGGGGCTATGATTTTGGCAGCCAACAGCTTCTGGATTTCTTTCTCAATCATAGGCAATAAGAGAGGGCTGATAGGTCTTAATTTTTTCTTGAAAGGGATGGTGTTATTTTCCAGTGGGATCTTCTGTTGAATGATGCCTGCATCATAGGTTTTAAGATCATTGTACTCCCAGGAAAAAATGTCAGCGAATTGCTTCATGAGGGTGCAATAGTCAGAATTCTGGACAGAGAATAAATGCATGGACAAATTTATGTTTTTTGGATAGACTGGGTTGCCTATATTGTGTTTACAAATAGCTGACTCATTCTCTATTTTGGCAGCATTATAGGGCACGTCATTATGATCAAAAGCTACCAATCTTTTTGGTATGTGATTACTGGGTAGCTAGACGATGCTTCTTTGGTCGATTTCACTTTTCAGTTTGGACTAGCCGCATTCTTTCATGGTTTCATTTTCCTGATCGATGCGTGTTTCACAAAATTCCCCAACGACTTGCAAAAACCTATTAATTTCCTCATTGTCCTCAAAAACCCTCCAATATTTGACATTGTCAGGCTGAGATGGACTGTATTTTACCTAAACTTCATATGTCAATGTAGGAGGCAACGAAGGAATGAACATGCTAGCAGAGACAACAGAGGAGTCAGCAAGTTGGTTCTTCATTCTTGGAATATAAGAAATGCTAAAATTATTGAAAGAATCCTTGAGCCTCCATACCTCATCTCTGTATGCCTTCAGCCTTGGATGCTTCACTTGGAAAGTTTTATTTACCTGATGAATAATGAGGTCTGCATCTCGAAACACTTTCAGGACTTTGATACCCATTTCTTTAGCAGCGCTCAAGCCCAGAATCAAAGCTTTGTACTATGTGATGTTGTTTGTGACCTGAAAGGTTAATTTGAAAGATAAATGAATGTGTTCCTGTGTTGGGGACACAAGGACTACACCTTCCCCTACAGCTTCTATAGAGAAAGCCCCATCAAAAAACATATCCCAAATCTATGGGTCTTTTTCCTCTGCAATCTGGCAAACTGGTTTCTTGAGCTATGTGGAGGCCAACTGAGATTCCTTAATATGAAGAATACAAGCTCAAAAATCTATGTTAATAGCATATATGGAATGATTGGTGGGATTATTTTCATCGCTGATTATATAAGCCAATTGTGCTTCTCTGTATAATCTCTTGCTCTCACCTCTGAAAACTGGGATAGTAGATAAGACAAATCATTTTGTAATGATCTACCTAGTCTCTTGATCCAACCTCTAGAAAGTAACATACCAAACTTGGGGGGTACATTTTCCACCACAATATCCATCATCATAATTTTCATAAGCAGCTGAGACAAAGTGATGGATAGGTCCTTGATTAATCCCATACATCTCACTTTTCTAGAGTCAAAAGAGAACAGGTCATGATAAGGCTTTGTGATGTCAAGACCCACCTCATCCATGATGGCCTTGGGCATTAGATTATGGCTGGATCTAATGTCTAGAAGGTGGTTATGAAGGATTTTATGATGGATAGTCAGAGAGACATAGAATGATGGGGAGTTTTCTTCACAAGTTTCAATCATTGGACTGAGGATAACAGTTGGCTTGTCATCTTGCAGATTTACATGGTCTGTGGGGGCTTGGATGGCTCTAGGTTCAAGGGCCTCAAGTGATCTGAAAATGGAATGTACTTGAAAAAGGGTGCAAGGTATCCATTTTCATTTATGTAAATGAGTGCACAAATACTCCAAGTTTGAATCTGCAAATATGTGAACTCCTTTTTTCTAATACAGAGATAGACTGTAGGGTCATTTATTGGATATGTCACCTCTAAAGAGAGGATGAGATCTAGAAGCTACCTCGCCCTCTACATACTCTGACTAAAGAAATAAGAGAAGTAAACACTCAGATTCAATTAAAAAAAGACCTTGCTTGAACTTGACGTTATGCGGAATTTTAGCTTGAAAGAGGTGTATGTCTTTTCTTTTGTTTGTGTGTTTTAACTTGATTTGTTTCAGCTGATATTAAACATATATATCAGAAATATAAGGCAGCAAATAAACATCACACATAACAACAAATTTAATAAGGAGTTCACCCCAATCTCGTGGGCTACGTCTCCTATGAGCTCTAGTCAATTAGACTTGGCTCTTTGGGATTATGGCTTGAATTCTTTTGCAAGTTCCACTGTCAACTCCAAAAGGTTACTAACTGAACCTATGGGTTTAGAAGAACCATATACATCCCTGTCATGGCTGTCCTCTTTGTGCAAGCAAATCTAGGCCCCCTTGGACTTGATTCCTTCAGTAGATGCACTAAGCTTCCCTGAGCTTCTTAAGGGCACAAACTCCTTCAGGATACTTCAAATTTCTTTGAAACCTCTTCTAATGTCTCCAGAACATATCTGACATAACAAAAATGATTGTTCATTTGCTCAAAATGAGCACTGCATCCCCGATCTAGGCCTTCTCCCATGGTTGGCCCTGGGCTGCCGGGAACTTCTCTTCAGCATCTTAGCCTTTAGAAGTCTCCAAATTCTTTTGAAAATACCTTCATTGGATTTAGAAGGTTCCTTATAGTATAAATAGGCTTTTGTTTCACCTCAAACAGATGAACCTAGCCCAGCACAACTCAATCACTAAAATGGCCCTAGTGGCCCTGATCGCTTCCCTGAAGCTAAACAACGAGAAGAATGCCTCAACAAGAAAAAAGAGCTATAGAAATGGACACAGAACACTAAAAACCTTTAGGAATGACCTACGTTCCACATTCAATGGCTGCACACTTCCCAATGCAACTCCTAAACGGATTTGGCCCTAGTGGCTCTTCGAACCTCCCCAAAGAAAAATCACTTGCAAATGACCTCAGATGGCTTTGAAACCTATGCCAATGGCTTCAGAAGGTCGAAGTGACCCAAAATCAAAAACAAATTTGTCCAAAAAGGACTTTCCTAGCCAAAGTTATGGCCCATTATGCCCTGAAATGACTCCCAGTTAACTAAATGTGGAGTGCCAGTTAGGGCCGCCAAATATGGCAGGCCCTCCAATTTTGGCACCTCTGCTAAAAACTTCACCAATCCAATGGTTTGTTAACCAACCGAAAACTGTGCATGTGAACGATTTCATAACTGGAGTTAGGCTCCTTGGATTCCGTGCCAGCACATTTGGTTAACAACTCGTTAACTCTGTGTTAGCCCGGTTTTCAGAAATGTGATCACATTGATCTACATAATACAGTGACCATTATACAAGACCCGCGCGGTTTAGGGAAGGAGCCCATGGTTCTGAGGGTAAGGACATATGGAATGGGGGTTGGCCCCCTTCGGGCCCCAACCAAACGTAGTTGAAAAGTTAAATAATGTTTGTCTTACAAGCCATTCAAGCCTTGCCCATGTAGCTCAGTGGGTGTTGTGTTAATAGAAGGGAGGTCGCGGGTTCAAGCCCTCATGCCTCCAACAAATTTTACAATGCATCCAACATAATTGCTGACGTCATCTAGGCCACGTGGTGGCCTCTGGGCCTGCCACGTGGTGGCTTGTTATTGGTTGCACCAAAAGGAATATTCCCTAGAATATTTTATTTTAAATTTTTTGAAAAAATTCAAAATTTCAGTGTTATTGGGCAATTCTTCTTTTTGGCATAACTTCCTCATATGGAGACTATTTTTCGAATCGTTCACGGTGCCGAAATCAAGAGGACGAGCTCTATCCGATCATTTAGGTTTGAACCAGTTCTAAGTACTTTCATTTTTGAGCATTTCACAACACTTGGTCCTGAGCTCCTGATCATCAAGGATGGATCTTTTGAAGGACTCATTCTTCACTAGTTCAATCAGAGGCATAGGTATTCTTAGTTTTTGGATCTCATATTGAAAACTGAAAGGAAAAGGACACTTGTCAAGGCCTCTTACCTCATGACTTGGAGCTTTGAGGACGATGGGATCAACTGTCGGTTGCTTTTTCTTATTAGCTTGCTGTACTATAGGGACATCAGCTCTTTGAATAGGAGTTTCCTTGGAATTTGACCTCAAATTATATCTTTGTTGATCTATAGTTTGTAGAATAGCTTTACCATCCCATTCTTGGTTGATCTTGTCATTGCATAATGACTTTTCATAGGCAGCTGAGGTCAAAAAGGAAGCATTGCCTTTGTCTTCCAGACAATGGATTTCATCCTCTTCTTCAAACTGCTCTTCTTCCATGCCTACATTTTGGAAAGGAACCCTCACCCTTTGGTCTTCATTAACATCTTTGTTTCTTTCCAAAATCTGTAACTGCTCATTAGTTTTTCTATATGGATTTGGATTTGGATTTCTAGGAGCAAAGGTATTAGGGGATCTCCCTTTCCCTGAGTGCTGCTCAACCTTTAATTTGGAGATTTCAGAGGCTAATGACTCTATCATCTTAGTCATTTAATCAATCTTGGGATCTGAGGGTGATGAAGACTCACCCCTTTGTCTTCTCCTATCAGTATTACCTTTGATTTTTTCTATAGCCATGATGTTTGATTCTACTTCCAAGGCTGCATCCTTCATACCAACCAAAGTAGCACATCGCCTCTCCCTCAATAGTAGGCAGAAGTCAGAATCAAAAGCACTGGTATAGGTGAGTCTAGCAGGTAGTGGTGGGTTTTACTTTAGTTGGTATCTTTCTGTACATGTAGTTAAACCTCTTATTAAAATCAGACAACAACTCACCGTTTTCCCTCTTTAAGTTTCCAAACTCAGTGTGGTAGTAAAGTAGATCCTTCTTATCCCCCTAATGCTTTAGGAATGCATCATCTAAAGCCTAAATATCTGCTACAGATCTTGGGGTCAGTTCTCTGAACCATTTTCTAGCCTCTCCATCTAGGCTTTGGACAAAGACTCTCATCCAGACATCATCTTCAGTAATGTCCAGGTTATCAGCATAGCTATAGAATGACTCAAGATGTTCTTCAACTGTAACACCTTCAATCCCCATGAACTGAGGCATATACTTCTGATATTCTCTAGTAGGCATGGCATTCAAAGGAGTGGGTAGTACGAGAGGCCCATACCTAGCAGCTATGATTCTGTCCATTTTGGTAGGTGCTTGTGGACCTGCCATAGTTGTGGTGGCTATATGGGTAATGGAAGTCTGAATGACAAAGGGCTGAGGAGTGATTGATAGGACTAAAGGAGTACGATGGATAGGATGTGAGGTTTTCTTTGGGCTCACAACAAAAGGAGAACCTAAAGAATAAGGAGCTTTATGAATCTCTAAGGTATTTTATTCGCTGCTAGTATTAGAAGCTATACTCTCAACATGTATTTGTTTTATTATAGGATTTTCTTGAAGAGATATAGAAGATTGTTTAGGTTTACCTAAATCTGATGCTCCTTTTTGTAATGCCTTTCTTTCTTTGATGATTGTTTTAGTGTTAGGTACTGGACCAACTTGTGACTTTTGAGGATTTCTCCGAGTATGCCTCACAAACTGAGCCAGAACTATGAAGTGGAGTCACCAAAAAGGTTCAGCCTCTAGTAGAGTCACCAGATAGATGATTACAACTAGAAAAAGTGTTCAGACTTTGTCTATCATCAAAGATGGATCTATGTCATCTCCCAGGGAATCTAAGCTTCAGTTTCCTCTCCCCGGCAACGACGCCAATTATGTTAGCACTCTAGGGAACGCTCCTAGGTTGCAGCTCGAAGATGCCTGGTAACATATAATCTTCAATATTTGTTCTCTGAACTATTGGAATGGATGATGGTTAGGATCAAGTCAGATGACCATTTTAGCTCTATTCCCACTCAAGGCATGCATGAATACCCTCAACAACATAAGGCTTTAAACCACTAATGCTCAATAATTTGTAGATTTAATGGATAGATGGAGAATATTGACTGTATCAGCAGATTTTGCATATATAAACATAAATGAATGACTAGCTACAGGTAGCGATAGAGAGTACTAACTGTACTGGCAGATGCATATATGACCACATATGAATAGTTAGCTACAGGCGGCAAAGAAAATTGCAAGTCTAAGTTATCAAAGCATAGATAATATAACAGTGATCTGGCCTTAAACACAAAGGAAACATGAACAAACTGTTCAAGTGCAAGCATAGAACAGTAAAGATAATGGATGCTGAACATATGATAGCAAAAGAAGCTTGTATTGCTAGAATAAAGATGAAGAGCATGAAGGAACAAAGTAGCAACAGTCTTGAGAAGTTGAACCCTTGTTACATCTTACTAACAGCTATTTATAGCCTGTTTACAATGATCCTGAGCCTTTTGAGGCTTCAAGGGTCTTAATCTATCCCTTTATCTCTTCAACTGATTGATTCCCTCAATAGGCGACATGGTTCAGAGGTTTCTTCTTCTGACAGAAGATTAACCATATTCAGATATTTTGGGGAGCTTACTGTGATATCTGGGAGCTCTCTCATGCCAGAGACGCCCCATAATGTTTCTTAGGATGGATGTTGCACTGTCTGTGTTGTTGATGCTACCTAATCTTGTTTGATTTGGCTGTGTGGCGTGTTGTGGGTTCATGACTGTTTGGTCGTGGATTTGGCCTTTGCTTTGTGGTGAAATGGCTCTTTAGACCTAAGAAATCCCTTTAAAATGTGGATAGTGATTAATTTCTGTTATGAACAAAAAGCACAACAATTCTAAGAATTCCCGCCCCTCTCTATCCTTTTTAGACTTAAGAAATCCTTAGAAATATCTTATTTTCCTCTTGGGTCCACCTTTATAGTAACAACATAACTCCACCGTTGATCTAGGAGTCCCTGATCCGATGGTGATGATCGATTTCGGGTGCCCCTTTTGTACTGGAGTTAACCGCCCAATGAGGGTGGTTTTCTCTCTCCTTGTCTTGGACACATGGCAGCAGCTGTATTGCATCGGACGGAGCTTGGCCTAAACCACTTACCGCCCACGGCCCTCCCGAAACCTTGCCTGTTTTGATTTTTCCTTTATATTGGAAATATGTCAAATCATTGAAAATTTATGAGGAAATGGCCCTAGCAAACTTCACATATCATATATTTCATTTCCCAGTCGCAATCACACTGGCCAATACTCCCTTTGTATTTTTGTTATATAATGAAAATACATAAAATATATTAAAAATGGCTTGGGCACAGACTTCAAACATTATCAAATATCGGATTACATAACCGTCGGGTCTGGTTATCACATCACACACACATCCGTGCATAGGCCCCAGCTCATGGTATAGTGCTAATGCGATACATCAATACGATTCAATCGTTGATCGCTCAATGCCCGAGTCTTTTATATATATACAACATAGCTCCCCACCGATTCGATCATCAACGATTGCTGATCGGTGGTGTCATGCACCCATCTTTAGACTGTCACCTCTGCCCAGCCGATATGCGATTTTCCACTTAGATCTGGGTTGTTGAACGGCTAGATCTGACGGCGGCTATGCAATGCCCAGTTTAGGCCTGCGGTAATGCTTTTTCATGGTTTTTAGAGTGTTTTGAGCCTCCCAACAATGCATTTTTACCCTTCCAAGGGCTTTCCTCTTGTGCCGAGTTTGATCATTAGATGATCTTTGAGCCAAAATTGAAAATGTCAAGTGCATTATGGATCTATTTGTGGGCCTTTTGCTAGCAAGGCTAACAGGGGGGACTAACCATTACCCTAGGAACATGGGACTAATTGCCTAATATGAGAGAGATGTGTAAGTATGTCAATGTTCAACTTGGAGTTGAGACTTGTCCCATTTAAAAAGAAAATAAAATATTTAAATAAAAAAAGGCATATATATAAAAGTCACTTTAGGAATTAGGTGACACAGCCAATGGTATGAAGGAGCGGGAGTGTTCCAACGATCTAGGGTTTCTGTGAATGCCTGCTACGACAGATTGCTCTGAACCTCTGCGCACCTACATTCACTGTCAACTACACGACCTCTAGCCTCAGATCGCGTAGCCACGATATTCATGATCCCCCCTCGGGCGGAGGGCACGGAGCCTCCCCCAAACAAAGATGCAGAGCGGTGGTAAAACAAAGAAAACAATAAGCCAGAGAGGAATCAAGAGGACAGCATGGATCTGAATCCTTAGGAGAGAAAGGAGGACAATGAGCATCCCAAAGTAACCTCGACCACTTGTAAACCAGATGCAACAGAACGACCAAAGGTAGAACTTCCAAGTCATCAAATCAATACTAAGATACAATATATGAGAGATCATGCCTTGATAGGTAAATTTATAGGACTCTGGCCAACGGAAAAATCACTGCGTGGTTGGATAGTATCCAAATGGCATCCTAAAGGACACATCACTCTGCAACTGGGACCTAAAGGGTTCTTTACAGCCATTTTTAACTGTCTCGAGGATCAGAACAGGGTTCTAGATGGAGGGCTGTATTTCTTCAATGCGGCTAGACTGTATCTCAGAGGTTGGGTAGAGAGCTTCAACCTTGAAAAAGAGGACCTCAGCTAGGCTCCAGTATGGATAAGATTGTATTCCCTGCCAGTGGAATACTGGGAAGAATCCTCCTTACAAGCAATAGGAAATGTTCTAGGCGAGTTCATCAAAGTTGCAAAGGAAACAAAACTCCAAAGATACACCTCTTTTGCAAGAATCTGTGTCTACATGCACCTTAATAAGGCTCTTCCAGATAAGGTAAGTATTTATCATGATGATGTTGAATGGGTTTAGTTGATTGATTATGATCATGTGCCGTTTAGATGCAGAAGATGTCATTCCATGGGCCACTTATATAGGGGCTGTCCTTTGACTCAAAAACCCTCAACCCCTTCTGCTCCAAAAAAACCTGAGTCTGATGGTTTCACCAAAGTGACTAACTGTAGAAAAGGCCACAAGAAACCTATGCCTAATCCTAAGATGCCTCAAGCCAGCTCCTCCTAGCCCTCAACTTCCAACAGCTTTGAAGCTTTAGCACGTCAAAAGGAATCTAGCTCAGTAAATCATGTGTCCATAGAGAAGGAAGCTCCGAAGGATAAATTTTTTGTGCCTTCAAAAGCCAAATCTCCTCAAGAAGATACTCTGCCCTCAAATCCTATATCTCCAAATAAGCCCGATCTCCCAACATGGAATAGTCAAGGAATGGAGGTGGACAACCCTCATTATGATTCCAGAATACTTACAGAGTCCACTAAAGATTTGGATGAGTCTCAGCAAATGGAAGAGGAACCAAAAAGTATAGACATTGGGGAACTGGATATTCAAGAGCTAGAGATGGCATGCAAGACAAAAAATTACGACAAAATTCCAGCCAGACAACTAGAAAATTTGGAAGTGATCCTCTCAAAGGCACAAAGGCACAAATCACTTGGCGTTCAATCAGGAGGTGTCTGGGATGGAAAACTCACTACCAAAGATAAAAAAAAGTGAGGACGGAAAACAGACCTCCAGTGCACAATCCGAATAGGAGAAATGCTAATAGAGTTAGGTGGATACTCTAAGTTGACAAAGTACTATGACGCCCTCCCCAATATTTCCCAATCAAGTTATTATCATGGAATATCAGAGGCCTCAATGGCCCAGGGAAAGGAAGACTTCTCAAAAACTTGATAATGCAAGAGAAACCTCAAATCATTTTCTTGCAAGAGACTAAATGCAATTCATCAGTGCTGGAAATAATTGCAACAAAGGCATGGCCAGGTTGTCTCTCTGTAGCAGTTGATGCTGATGGAGCGTCTGGAGGCTTAGCAATTATATGGGACGCACGTACCATTAGGCTTAGTAACTTTCATGCTGCTAGGAATTTCATTCAGACAATTTTTCACATCACAGGAACCAATATACATGGGCATCTAACCAATGTATATTTTCCCCAGGATGCCATGTGTTAACGCTTGAGATTTCACCTCAGGCTGAGAAAGGCAAACCTTCAAGGCAACATCAAACCATTTCACCTCGTAGCTAGCCCTACGAGGTATGAGAAGGCTCTCTCGGGTCAAACTCGGTGAATTTTGTCAATAGGATGAGTTGACCAATTAGGAACAAGGATTTTAGGCTAGTAAACTAATTGAAAAGGGGTTTTTTAATTAAATAACGGGGTTTTTCTGGGCTGCATGGGCAAAATCACATCTTCAAACAGAGAAATATAATGAACAACACACGTTGACGACTGAGGCAAGGTAGGCAAGGAATTTAACATCAAATCTGGATTTAAATGGGATGGCAAGACCGGTGAGGAGCTGACAAGGGCAAACAATAACTTTGAATCCTTGTCAAACAGAAGAAAACATTGAATTGAACAAACTTATAGGCAGAGCATATAATACTATGAATTCTACCTAAACACTTCATTTGCTCAATTAGAAATGATCATGAGGTGAATGAAACATAACAGTTGACATATGAGACAAAGGGAAAACTTATGCTAAATTAACATACCACATGAATCTCCGAAATCAGAGCTATGAAATTTTCATTAAAAATCCCTCTGCCAAAGACTGTACAATAGAGCTCAGCTCTCCTCCAGCACTCAAAAAAATCCTCTCACTTCTTTTTTCAAAATACAAAGTCTTCTTTAATACAAATTACATGCTCCAGCTATTACTAGCTTCAGAAAACTAACCTCTAGGAATTAAAAATAATTAATATTCCAAAAAAAATAAACCCAATCTGGATCAGATTGCACAATGTGTCGAGTTGTGAAGGTGGCTGGTCAAAACTGTTTTAAAATAGGAATCTTTAAAGCTGCCATTTGTCATAGACTGCCACCTGCTTTCGGAATTCTCTCCTCTATGATTTTTAAATACATTAAATCAACTAAAACAAACTACAACAGATCGACCCCCAAAAGCAGGGGCGTTGTTTCAACTAAAGCCATAAAAATAGAATAGAATCCTCCATCTACTCCAAGAGGCGTCTTGTTCGATCAAGCGTTTTCACTGTACAGGATAGGAAGCTGTTGACAGTTGCAACCGACCCTAAAGATAGCTTTTCTGTTGGCACAGAGTCGACTAAAATCTGGGAAAGCCACAGTCAATCAACGAGCCACTGGAGATTTTGTCATTAATGACATTGCTACCCAAATTCGACTGTGTGCCATCAGGCAAAATAGCAAAACCTGATGATAAAAGAGCCACGTAGTTTGGATCACCACCGTTGAGAACGACATTCCTGGGAGCGTAAATAACATAGAGCCACATACATGGAGAATAAGCATGTTACCCTGATTCGAATCCAGGTTTTTGACACGCAAACGAACCTATGAATGCCACTTTGCAAACTGCGCCCCAAATCTGGAAACGCGTTGGCCATTTACCGAAATTAGGAGAAGATTTTGATAATCTGGAATGAATCCACCGCATATATTGGATGGAAATCGACCCCCCTACAATCTTTCTTATCCGATAATAATAGGCATATCTATTGAGCACATGAATCCACGCATCCAGGCATTTGCGGCTTTTGTTGAACGGCAAAGACTGCTCTTTCCAGATGTCCCCAGCCTCTTTCATCTCTGTCATTTGAATATTTTTGTTCTCCCTGGAAAAAGGGCTTGACACCCTTGAACGCAAGCCCTCTGTTGTCTCAGTTGCCGGCTTTGCATTATGTGATTTTTGATATTGCATTTCAAAAACTGGAAGTGTTATTTTTGATGGCACTGATATATTTTTGTTGATTTTGTGGTATAGACAGGTCCCTTCCAAATCCCATACTGAGACCTCAACCGTAACATTTGACAGGGGACTTCGAATAAGGATGAAGCTGTAAGTCATTCTTTAGAGCTGCATTGATGTCATCTGGTGGGTGTTGCTCATTATAACTTTTCCTTCGCCATATTGAAGGAATTGATTCTTCATGCACAATGCTACCTCTTTTACATCTGACTGAAAAAATATCTTTCCTCCATTTCATAGAGATGGTCTAACCGAGCATCCTTATCTTCAAGTTTCCTCAATTTCTCTAGAGAGAGGTCCTTCTCAAATTGCCTAAGAGGATGTTGATGAGGTCAAATCCGCCGATCCACGACTTTGCAATATTCTAAGAAAAGAGCAGTCATTGGACACCACCCTGCACGCATAATTTCAACCAAGGCTTTGACTTATATAATTAGCATCTGCAACTAATGGGAAACTTTTAAATGTACCACGTGATATATATGCCTGAATCAAAATAGAAATTTTCCCATATTTATCCTCAGGGCTACCTCGCACTTCCAAGGGACATAACTTGTAGCGTAAAGTTTACAGCTCATGATGCTCCTCCACTTGTGCAAGAACCTTGTATGTTATCACATCACAATCTCGGATTGGGTACTTCATGTTGAGCTCTCAGTGATGTTCTGGAAGATTCAACCATCAGATTCACTTTAGAGCTTTTATCCTCAGAACTTCCCTGAGAAATAGGGTCATCCCCAGACGGTAACCTTTGGTGCAAGCTTAAATGTGAGGCTTCTATCCTAGAAGCAACAAAATTCGGAAGAAGAGGACTCAAATCTGTATCATAGCATAAAGGAGGAGAATCAAGATCAGCATCATCTTGTGTGTCTTGAACAGCTCTGGCACCAAGTTCTGTATTTTGGACAGCATCAGTATGTGGGACAATGGGTTGGCCTGCATTTTCTTGAATGCAATGTTCAACATCTACAGGAGATGGTGGATAAGGAGCTTTATGTCTCCATGAAAGAAGCCCATTCACAACTTCATTAAAAAAAACCATCTCCGCCCACAGTAACGGCTCCATCATAACAGTTAAGCTGCTCAGTTGTGATCTCCTTCATAATATCAAATGCATGACCAGCTCTAACTGTCTTCACCACCTTCAATATTATTTTTGCACGATAAAAAAAAAGGACGAACTACTTCCCAAGTTTTAACAGCATGCTTTTTTCCACTTAGAGGGTTTACAAAAACCAGGAGTTTCTTAGGCCTTTTATTGTCTATGTTTAGAAAGTTATGGATGCGTTGGACCCATTCTTGACAAGTCTTGGGATCTGGATGGCCAAACACAAGTGCCCTTGGAATCCAAACAGAATGTTGTTTATGTGACTTTTCAACGAAGTGTACAGCAAAACAATGCAACTTTGAAACACAGCTCAATAAGCTGTATGTTGCTGCAGCAGATTTTGACTCAAAAATTGAACCCCCACTAGCAAGCTCCACAGCATAAATATCAGATAACAACACCTCAGTCGGCATTTGAGTCGCATCCATTAAGCCCCAGCAAGATGACATATCACAATCAGAGAAATGTCTTCAGATCACTGTAATAGACTGCGGGCTTTAGAACAGTCAAACAAACATGAGCCTTTAGAGGAAGAAGCGCTAGGCCCGGAATCATCATGGCCAGCATAACACTTGCAAGTTGAAGTCGTTGAGCTGCACCCCATTTCTTTCTCAAGCGTTTCTAACACAACTTTGGCAACATCGCCCTTATTTCATCCAAATTCATCTTTGGAACATTTGCTCGAACCACATCAAACACATAAGCTTGAATTTGTTCTTGAGGATTTTGCAGCTCATAAAATGCATCGTCAGCATTCTGTTTCACAACACGATACTGGATGGAGCAAAATAATTGCACAAAGACTGTCCTGAAATTTATCTGAAACCATTTGACGAAGTCGCTGCCAGTTGAAGAGCTGAAGAACAAATTACATAATCTGAAAAGCAACATTTAATGATTTCTTCTTCAAAACAGGGTTTTGAAGAAGAATCAATCTCACATTAGACATACAGAACGGAGTCTAACACCATGCACAAAATAGAAATCTTGAACACCCTCTCAGTAATCAACTGGATAGGATGCACCCTATTTGGATCGCTGGGGGCGACTTCAATATGATCACAAACCTGGAGGAGAAAAGGGGAGGCAAATTAGTAGAATTAAGGAAGGGATCAGCCTAAAAGAATTCATTCAGAACAATTGGTTGATAGACCTTCCCTTTAATAATGGACTCTTTACCTGGAACAACAAAAGAGCAGGGATGCATCAGATAGCCTCGCGTCTGGACAGATTCCTTCTATCAGATAATGCCATTCATATAGGAGGCGACTTTGCTGCTTCCATCCTGCCAATCTCTGGATCAGCCCACTGGCCAATCTCCCTTCATTGGTCCCATCCTAGCAACTCAACGCGCAAACCATTTCGCTTTGAGGCTTTTTGGTTGTCTAATCCGGATTTCCACAACCTGATAAAAACAGAATGGAGCAATTTCTCTCCTCCTAAGGGCACAAAAATGCTTCAATTTCAGCAAAGCCTTAAGCATCTCAAAGGTAAAATAAAACAATGGAATTATAACTCCTTTGGAAATATATTCAAGGCTCAGAGTGACCTTGATAAGAATATGAAATAGTTGCAACACAAAATTATACTCGAAGGTCGATCAGAGGACTTGGATGAACAGGAAAACTTCTGGAATCGCAAATCTCAGAGAGGGCAAGACAGGAAGAAACACTATGGAGGCAGAAATCTAGAATCAGATGGCTTCAATATGGAGAGAAAAATACAAAAAAATTTCACAGAACCACAATCCAACGCAGAATGAACAACAACATCTCCCATCTCCAGAATGCACAGGGCATAAAGGTGGAATCACATGAAGAAATTAAAAGCGAGATTCTAAATTATTTTAAGCAAGCGCATAGGGAGCCCCACACAAACAGAATGCAGGCAATAGGAAAAATTACAAGGAACATACCTAAACTTATTACCAAGGAGCATAATCAACTCCTTATTAGGCCTGTAGACCTACTGGAGGTGGAAGTTGTTGCTCGTCAATTGAAAGTTGGGAAAGCACCTGGTCCGGATGGTTTCACCTCAAATTTTTTCCACTCTTTCTAGGATCTAATCAAAATGGAAGTATGGCAGGTTGTTGAGGAATCGAGAACCATGCGATGGATGCTTCCAGGAATGAATGCTACATTCATAGCCCTTATTCCTAAGGAAGCTCTACCCAGCACCCCGGACAAGTTCAGACCTATTGCCCTATGCAATATTATTTACAAAATTATATCCAAAATCATAGCATCTAGACTCAAACTATTGCTCCCTCTAATCATCTCTCTGGAGTAATCCGGGTATGTTGAAGGTAGGCAGATCACGGACGGAATCATTTTGACTCATGAAATTATACATTCTTTGAAGCATCTCAAAAAGTCAGGTATGCTCCTGAAAATAGATCTTTCCAAGGCATTTGATAGTTTGAGCTGGCAGTACATCAAAGAAGTTCTTATTGCTTTTGGTTTTGCTCCTCCCTGGGTTAGGTGGGTCATGAGCCTTATCACTTCATCCTTCATTCTAATTCTAATCAATGGCATTCCCTCTTCCCCCTTTCATCCTTCTCGAGGCATCAGACAGGGAGACCCTCTTTCTCCCTTCCTTTTTGTTATTATGGTAGAAGGTTTGGGCCGTAGTATTAAACACACTCAGCACTGTCAACTCCTAAGAGGTTTGTCTCTTCATAACTCATCCACTTTTACTTGCCATCAATTTGTGGATGACAATATGCTTTATGGTCATCCCTTTGTCTAGGAAGCTCGTCAGCTCAAATTGATCTTATCGGATTTCTCGAATGCCTCAGGGGCCTCTATTAACAAATTCAAATCTCAAATCTTCTTCTTTCACACTCCTGCTATGACCCAAGCAGCCATTGCCCGTATTCTTGGTTTTTCCATTGCTGCCCTACCATCCAATTACTTAGGTGGTCCCTTAATCGCCTTGGCCTTGAAGCACTCTTCTTGGAAGATCCTATTAGAAAAGCTAGAAGCACGCCTCTCATCATGGACTCACAGAACCCTCAATATGGCAAGTAGATTTGTTCTTATAAAAGTTGTTCTTCAATCCATGCCGCTTTATCTTTTCTCTATCCTAGCGGCTCCCAAATGGGTTCTTCAAGAAATCAAGCACATTCAATGATCCTTCTTATGGGGCAATTCTGGTCATGGCCGAAAATGGGCCCTTGTCAAATGGGACACCGTTTGCCTTCCTAAGTGTGCAGGAGGAACTGGCCTTAGGGATCCTTATCAAAGCAACGTGGTCATGGGGGCTCGAATATGGTGGAGATGGCTGTTTGTACCATTCACCCCATGGGATTCTCTATGGACAGCAAACTATGCTAACAATCGTCCAACAGAAGAGCTAATCAGAATGTCAGAAGTCAGCACAGGATCCCTAATATGGAACTTAGCCAAGCAACATAGAAACCTAATCTAGCAGTATAGTTTCTGGGAAGTCAAGGATGGCAACACAGCTAGGTTTTGGGAAGACTCCTGGCAACAGCAACCCAAGATAAAGGACCTGATCTACCATGTGCAAATCCCGGAGCAGGATATTGAGGCCTATGAAAAAATCAACTCATTCTGGCTTCCTTCTCCATTACAAGGTTACAGGCAATGGATCCAGGCGGATCAAATATTATGGCATGGATCAAAACAAGCCCAACAATCGCTGGCCTCAGAATTAATGAAAAGGAAAATACAATGTTCAAATGATAAGGACATTCTTAGATGGGGTTACGAAGAAAAGGGCTCCTTCTCCACCAGGGAAGCTTACAATTTAATAAATAAGGAGCACATGGTCAGAAACCCAATCTGGAGCAAAGTCTGGGACGCTAACAATTGGCCAACAATTTCCACCTTTGTTTGGCTCTTATGTCATAATAGGATCCTAACATGGGACAATCTCAGGAGAAGGAAATATCACGGGCCCTCCATGTACCCAATCTGCAGACAAGACGAGGAAACCATAAAGCACCTTATGTACTCATGTCCTAATGCACGCAAACTTTGGGAAAAAGTCAGTTTTCGGTGTCAAAAGAAAGGCAGAATACAGGGGGACATTATGGCCACTATCAGCAATTGGGATAGGAATCCATATCAAAGCAAAATCTTGAACTCACTCTGGAAACTCATTTCGGGTTTTCTCATGTGGACCATTTGGAAGGAGATAAATAGGAGGATCTTTAAGGATTTATCCGCGCCTCTGGAAAATATGTGGAACACTATATGTCAAAATATCAAGGAAACATTACTTCTCCACAACTAGTTTGAGGAGGATTTTCCCTCGACTCCCCAAGAACAAAATATCTGGAACAATTGGAACCTGCAATGGAATCAAGAACCCAGCTCCAAAGAGCCATCACATTTTTCTATTCGTTCTCCTGAAAAATGGATCCCTCCTCCCATGCATATGTATCAGCTAAACTTTGATGGTGCCTCGAAAGGCAACCCAGGTGATGCGGGCTTCGGAGGAATTTTCAAAGACTACAGGGGCCTTCCTCTTCTTACCTTCTTAGATTCAAGAGGCTCGGACACCAATAATTCGGCAGAACTGGAAGGTCTATGGCAAGGACTTATTCTGGCTCAAAATAACAGATTCTTCCCACTTATCATAGAGGGTGACTCTCAAATCATCGTAAATATGATCGCCAAAATCATGCAAGGAACCCCCTCAGATAAAGTAAGCAGTAGCTGGAGAATGGCGAAAAGGCTCGAGCTAATTGAAGTATGGCTCTCTTCTCATAAGACCATTACCTTCAAGCACATCCAAAGGAACGGAAATAAAGTGGTTGATTTACTTGCAAACATTAGGGTTGAAAGTGAAATGGAACTTCACTCAGGCCCAATATCCAAATTAGTCTTTGAATCTCAACTCATGGATTTTAATAATTTGGTGAAGAATGATCTAAATCAGGGAGAAGAAGACCGCCCGGATGCAGGTGATTTCAGAAGGCATTAATGGAGGCTTTAATGAACGTCGGCACTCGGCCATGCCAGCTATTGGCCAGCACAACTTCCCACAACCTTTCCTAGCTCAAGCTGGTACATTTCAATTCCAATCAGATACGAAGGCAGATGAATATTAATGTTCACATCCGTCGAGACGTGGTTGGTGATGTTTTTGTCATGGAGTTCTCGATTTTCAGTTTCATTGTTTGTGCCCCATCTCATTCTTGTTGCGAGCCTCCTGTTGGTCTCCCCTGCAGATTTTCGTTCTCTGTATATCTGCACAAGCTCTGGGTGACTCTTCATTCTCATTTTGGGATGCCCTGCTCCCAAACTGGGTCCTATTCTCCAAGCTTTTCTCAGACTCCTGTTGTGCAGTATTTTTCCCGGCATTCTCCTTTTGATCTCTGCGCTTCTATGCTTTCCCCTGGGTGCCTTACCATGGTCCGGCATAGAATGAGAAGCCGTCATGGTGGAAACAGGGGGGGTCATGCAAGGCCTCAGACTGCTCATACTGTGGCTCAGCCTAAGCACAATGTTTCTCCGCCTTCGTCCCAAGCACCTTCTCCCGCGTCCAGCCCTGCTAGAAATCCCTTCCCGCATAACGCAATTCAATCCACCCCCTTTAAATTTCAGAGCAGATTAAATCAACCCATCATTACTGCTAATATCACCATAATTCTCTCTGAGGAAGAAAATATGGTTCGGCCTCCGGCGAGTAATTCTGTTGAGCATCCTTAGGGCGTTCTCAGAGGTGTGGCTAGCCTTGGTTCTGGTCAGACTTCGGCTGATGATGGAAGAGTGGAGGGGTGTGGTGCTTCACATGCTGAGGAGGAGAAACCCAGCGCTTCGCAGACACCTAAGGGCAACCCGCCTGCGGTCAATGTTTCAATGGCTTTTGCTGCCAGCTCTAGTGGCACCCTTTTTGGGTCGGGTCCTCCAGATGGTAGCGGCTTGGGAGATATGGAACAGGATGGTGTTAATTGGCACGATTATGCCTGCCCCGTCATCGAGGAATAGCTAGACCAGGACATCCCTATGTGATGCCACTTGGTCTCGTACCTATCTGCTTAGTTTCTTCCTTGGGGTTATGGGTCAGGTTCGATCTCTTCTATTTTTTTATGTTCAGGCTCTGTTTTGGTGATCCAACAAGCTGGCTCCATGTCTTGTAACTCAGAAATTTAAGATTTTAGTTCTGCTCAGGTGGTTAGGCAATCTGGTTGTTTGACTTTTCCTATAGGCTTGGTCTTTTTGATGCTTCAAAAGATTTATCCTATTTTCAGCTCCATGGTTTACCAGTATATGTCAGGCTTGTATGGCTAGTTTACGCATCACTGTAATGGTCTTTTCCCAAGTTTGGGATGGATTAGTCTCTCAAGGACAACACTCATATGCTCCTATTTGAGACCTTTGCCTCTTTGTAACTATATTTTCCTTTTTACTTAATAGAATTAGTCTTTACTTAGAAAAAAAAAAACCATATATAATAAAAAATAAAATGAATATACTTGTTTGGTTTGTTTAATTAAAAGCATTATAAAACATCATTCATCTCACTCTTTTTGGATATACTATGGAGAAGTGGTAAAAATATTTCACTCTCTCTCAACCATAAATAAAATATGTAATCAAAAAAATAAAATTGAATATACTTATTTGGTTTGTTTAATTAAAAACATAAGAAAAGTGTAAATGTACATACTCACTCTCACTCTCAACCATAAATAAAATAATTCAATGTCCATATGAAACAACATAATCTTATATTATATCAAATTTATAGATAGATAAAGTAGTTAAAAGTTAGAAAAAAAAAAAAAAACTATATGCATTATATAAAGTAATGGGAAAAAGTATTTTTTTTAATAGTTAAAACTCACTATTTTATACCTCAAATAAACTTTGATCTATTTTATACATTCAAAAAATAACAACATAACAAATTTACAAGTTATTATATTATATATATATATATATATATAATATATATATATATATATATAATATATATATATATATATATATTATAGATAATCAAATTTGTTTAGAGGCAAATGATTTTTATTCAAATTTTGCATTTTAAAAAAAATCATCTCAAGAAATTTGATTCTTCTTTACTCTTACTAAATCCATAATTAAGATGGAATCTATATTGATTAAAATTAAAATTATTTAAATATAAAAATAAACCAACATAAATAATAATTCTAATAAAAAACTAATTTACATAATAATTTTGTATATTAATAAAAATTAATTTACATAATAATTTATATATCATCTTAAATACTTGTTCTTGACTCTGGGTATCTTAATAGCCCTTGGTTTTTTTATGGCGGTTACGTATGACTTATTTTGTTGATTTATATATAATCATACAATTTTGGGTTTTGACTTCGGAAATATTAAAGGCCCATGCATATCAAAAGCAAAACTCTGAAGATAACATTATTAACCAAAAGAGAAAGATAGAATGCATATTAATGTTGATAACATTATTAACCCAAAAAAGATAAAATGCATATTAATATGATATCTCCTTCAACAATAGGTAACCTCAAAGACTTTAATTTTAATAAAGATTTTTTTTTTTTTTTTTAGCGTTCATGGTATTCGGCTCATCACCTTGTCTTAGCACCTCTTCACCCTCACAAAAGAAGAGATATACCAAACATATGAACTTGGTGACTTTATTTTTTTAACATAAATTTATCAAAAGTAGGTGAACTTGGTGATTTCATTCTATAAAATTTACTTGTGTGGTTTCGAATATGTTTTTTTTAATATTTTAAAGTAAATACTTAATGTGAGTTGGGTTTGCATTTTTATTATATTTATAGCCAGTATGGTATTGAGCATTTAGTTTTATGTGTGTATTTGTTTGTTTTATCAAAAAAATACGCTCGTTTATTAATAATTTAATATTGAGAATTCATTTTTTTGTTATCTTTTATTATTATTTAAATTTATTTATTTGTAAGGTGATTGGTTGAGGTTTTATTATAGGTTGTTTAATAACTTCCATTTCTATTAGAGGCTCCAAAGGTTAGCTCAATTGGTCAAATCAGTGCCTCACTGATTAAGAGGTCACAAGGTCCATTCTCCCCGAAGCCCTTGGGGGTAGGCATTGATTGGGAGGTCACTGGGTCCATTCTCCCCGAAGCCCTTGGGGTTAGGTGTTGATCGGGAGGTCATCGGGTCCATTCTCCCTGAAGCCCTTGGGGTTAGGCCTAAGGGAGGTCACATTCTCCCCGAAGCCCTTTGGGTTAGGCTTAAAGGAGGTCACAGGGTCCATTCTCCCTGAAGCTCTTGGGGTTAGGCATGGTCCATTCTCCCCGAAGCCCTTGGGGTTAGGCCTAAGAGAGGTCACAGGGTCCATTCTCCCTGAAGCCCTTGGGGTTAGGCCTAAGAGAGGTCACAGGGTCCATTCTCCTCGAAGCCCTTAGGGTTAGGCAGGGTCCATTCTCCCTGAATCCCTTGGGGTTAGGCCTAAGGGAGGTCACAGGATCCATTCTCCCTGAAGTCCTTGGGGTTAAGCCTAGTCCGCAGGGCTTGATTTTTTGTTTAACTTTTTAATTTTAATTTTTTTCTTTTTTCTATTATTTCTATTCTTTTTCTCGGTATTTTCAATTAATATTATTACTATTATTATTATTTTTCTAAATAAGACTAAATCTATTAAAGAGATAAAAAAAATAATGATACATGGAAGCACCAGCCTCTGCTGAACCTGTCTCAGAGTTTACCAAGTATTAACAAACAATTATTGAAAAGGAGACTGCCCTCAAGGGGAAACCAGTCCAAAAATCATGGTGTGAGCTGCCCACACAAGGGAACCAGCTTGTAATTCCAATGTATAAGAGTTTTTTGAGCAGAACAAAAACAAAATTGACCCCAAATAACAGCAATTACAACAAAAACTACAAAAAGACCCCTAAGATGGTGACCAAGTGTCTAAAAACCTGAATAAAAATTGTGGCTTGCTAGGTGTCTGCAGGTGGCAAAGGTTCCTCCACGATGAGACACTCGTAGGCATATAAATCTTCGACGTCTTGCTGTTGTTCGCTTGTCGTGACTTCCGTCTGCATGTTGCCACTTGGAGTACTCGTCGTGGCGTCCATCTTCACATTACCGCTTGGAGTGTTGTCCGTTTGGTTCAGAGCGTCCAGTTTAGAGCGTGCTATGTCCATCTGATTTAGAGCGTCACCAGGAGAGCTGCTACCATGAGTGTTCCATCTACTAGTGCCAGTCCTGTCCTGAATGATACAAGCTAGGACGTCAGTGCTTTGTGGCTCCTCTCTGAAGGCGATAGAAATGGTGGCGATAATACAAGGGTGCTCCAAAGTGCATCTAAACTGGAACTGGGTTGTATGACAGGGATTCATCATCGGCATAGAGTCATCAGGGGGGTGTTGGGCTTCCACATCACTCCTAAAGCTATTCCTTTGGGCATGCCCTATACCACTGCGGGTGTTGGGATACCGACCCATGCAGTGAGCAGTAGTCGAGGGCGAGGAGGAATCTGCAGGAATCGAGTTAGAAGGGGACATCGAGGGATGACGAGTTGCTCTGCCTCTGCTGCTACCCCTTCGACTTCTTATTTTGTGCCTCAAACAAGGCATATTTTCTTGGTAAATATCAGTACGTCGGGTGCTTGGAGGAGCAGGAGAAGGGATGGAATGGCTCGTGGAAGTAGGAGAGTGAGGAATTCGATTACCAAAGGCGGAATTCAGGGCCGAAGCAGCAGCGAAGCAGGTTGTGCAAGAAGTGGGCACCTTCGATCATCTCAATGCAATAGAGGATCTGGCACCTTCTCCCTGTGGTCTTGAGAGCTCGGCTCTGCAATAGCGGGGAGGCAGTTACAGGCCAGAGGAGGCAGCACAGGGGGAAGGCAATCCGCATTCTCCATCTTAAGGATCAGACTTAGGTAGCCTTGGCCCTTACCCATCATTAATGTTTTTTGGCTTTCAGACAACATTAAAACGCCATAAATTAGGGAAGTGGGCATCTCGATTGCAACGCGGGTGGCCATGTGGCTACGCCACTTGCCTGCTCGGATGAGCAGTGCTGTACCAGTGCCATTAATCACCTGCATCTGGGAATTATGCATCTCTCTACACCAAATTGATGCATTCCTGTAAATGAGAGTTGTCATTTAGAATGTCAAGTGAGCCAGCATTTAGAACTCGATCACTATTCACCCCTAGATTTGCCAGGAGATCTGCCACTTTATTTCCTTCCCTTTTGGTGTGTTGGAAAGTGATTGCACTATTGGTTAAGAGCCATTTTTCAATGAGTTCTAAATGTGCCGCCAATCTCCAGCTACTGGCTACCTTGTGGGCATGTGTACCTTGGAGAACGCTATTGACTATGGTGATAAGGATTTGTGAGTCTCCTTCAATTATTATAGGAAAAAAACCATGCTTCTGAGCTAAGCACAATCCCTGCCATAGTCCTTCTAATTCCGTTGAGTTGTTTGTATCCCATCCTATTGATCCATGAAAAATCAAGAGAGATATGCCTTCATGATCCCTGAAGATTCCTCCATATCCTACCTTACCTGGGTTGCCTTTAGAGGCTCCATCAAAATTTAATTGAACCATTCCTTGGGAAGGAGGTCACCAATGACTTGGAGCGTTGGAATTTTGAGCGATGTTGCTAGAGTGCTTATGGGTCTAGGAAATACAAAGATGCCAATTCTCCCATATGTTCTTCTCTCGAGGAAGGGTAGGTAAGTCCTCTTCATGCCAATTTTGAAGATTCAAGGTTTCCTGTAGATTGTTACAAAAGTTATTCCATAGGATATCCAAAGGAGTACATTGATTCTTAAAAATGCGTCTGTTTCTTTCTTTCCATAAAGTCCATACAAGTAGGCCTGGTATAATTTTCCATAGTGAGTTTAGCAGCCTGCTCTTGTAAGGATCAATTGTCCAATTTCTAATGGTGTTTGTGATATCCTCTATTACTCTGCCCCTTTTTTGACATCTGAATTCAATTTTTTCCCATAGTTTTTTGGCAAGATGACATGTGTCCATAAGATACTGGATTGTCTCTTCCTATTGGCTACAATTGGGGCATCGAGAGGGGCCATGGAAACTTTTCTTCCTTATATTGTCCCAAGTGAGAATCCTTTTTTGACATAGCAGCCATAGAAACGTTGAGATCTTGGGCCAAATAACCAGAGACCAGATTTTCTCCCATATTGGGTCTTTTTCATCCTGATAACCAGTCAAGAGATTGTATGCCTCTTTTGTAATGAAAGTCCCACGTGGTGTATATCCCCATCACAGGATATCCTTCTTGTCTAAGAATCGGATTTTCCTATTCATGAGTTATGTCTCCAGCTCATTGTAAATTTTCTATGTTCCTTGTCGGATTATCTGTGCCGCATTTAGCCATTGCCTATATCCTTGATTGAGGCCTAGAGTCCAATGTTGATTGACTGTTTCCTCATGTTGCATTTCCCAGTCCTCTATATGTGGAGGTTGAAATACATTGCTAAGTCATGGTCCTTGATTCCAAGAGTCCATCCAGAATCGAGCCTTACTTCCATCTTTGATTTCCCAGAAACTGTGCTGCTGTATCATGTTGCTATGTTGTTTTTTTGCATTACAGATTAGGGATCCCTTTTCAGTGGGAAGAAGTCTGATTAGTTTGTCTAGCAGCCTGTTATTTGCATATTTGGCAGTTCATAGTGTTGTCGAAGGTGTGTGTGGCGCTGATAGCCATTTCCACCATATCCTTTCTCCCATAACAAAATTGCTATGTTGAGGATCCCGGAGGCCCGCTTTTCCATATTTTTTAGGAAGGCAAACTGTCGTCCATTTAACCAATGCCCATTTTCTATTTTGGCCTAAGGATCCCCATAGAAAGTTATGTTGCAAGTTTTTTATTCTTTTAAGCACCCATTTTGGTGCTGCTAACACAGATAAAAGATAAAGAGGCATTGATTGTAAAACGGCCTTAACCAGCACCATACGACTAGCTATATTAAGGGCTCTATAAGTCTAAGAAGAAAGGCGGGCTTCTAGCTTTTCGAGGAGCAAATGCAATGAGGCATGTTTAATAGCTGAGTCAGTCAATGGGGTGCCTAAATACATGGAAGGAAGAGAGGCTTTAGAGAAACCAAGGATGCGAGATATAGAGCATTGAGTGGAAGGGGGGGTGTGAAAAAAAGAAAATTTGGGATTTTTGTTGTGTTGATGTTGGCTCCAGAAGCTTCTGAGTATTCATCAAGCAAAGATTTAAATTTAAAATCTTCTTGAATTGAAGGGTGCCCAAATAGCATGTTTTCATCTACAAACTGTGTGATGGTTGTGGATTCATGGATAGAGATGCCTCTGATCTGCTGAGTATGAAGAGCATTATTTATTAGACATCCTAGCCCTTCAGCCATTAACACAAAAAGAAAGGGAGAGAGAGGATCTCCTTGTTGAATGCCTCTTGAGGGGTGGAAAGGATGAGATGGAATACCATTTACTAAAATGGAGAAAAAAGATGAGGTTATCAGATTCATTACCCATCTGACCCAAGTAGAAGAGAAACCAAAGGCAATGAGCATTCTTTGCATGTATATCCAGCTTAATTTGTCAAAAGCTTTAGAGAGATCAATTTTGAGAAGAATACCTACTTTTTTGTTGTGCTTTAAAGAATGGATTATCTCATGTGTGAGGATGATGCCGTCAATAATTTGTCGTCCTTCTACGTATCTCGATTGTTCTGGCGATATTAACAGGGGGAGCAGTGGTTTCAGGCGGGAGGCTATGACTTTGTAGATAACATTGCAGAGAGTTATTGGCCTAAATTTGTCTCGAGTCATAGAATGCTCTTCTTTGGATATGAGTGCAATGAAAGTGTCATTTAGAGATGGAAGCATCCAATGCAAAGTTCTAGATTCTTCCACAACCTGCCAAACAACCACTTGGATGAGTTCCCAGAATTTATGAAAGAAGTTGGAGGTAAATCCATCTAGTCCAGGAGCATTCCCCTATTTGATTTGATTCATTGTTGTTTCAACTTCTGAAAGAGTAATTGGTTAGAGGAGTAGTTGATTATGTTCTTCTGTGATAATTTTAGGGATATGTTGGAGGATCCTTTCTATTGTTGGTTGTCTGTTAATTTGTGGTTCCTGATGAACACTTTTGAAATGTTGTAGTATTTCTCTTTCAATATCCTTGTGTTGTTCCATCCTTTCTCCCTACGGATTTTAGATTTGTGAGATGTTATTGTGCATCCTTCTTTGAATGGTAGTGCGGTGAAAGAATTTTGTGTTCTGCTCTCCCTCTTTTAACCATTTTACTCTGGATTTCTGCCTCCAGAGGATCTCTTCTTGCTTTCTTCTTTCATCCAGTTCCTTCTGTAGGTTCTGTTCTTTTTCGATTAAAGTTTCTGTTCTTCCGCCAGTTATTATAGTTTGCTGAATTTCTATCATTTCTTGTGCCAAAGCTCTTTGGGCTTGGAAGATATTTCCAAAGGTCATTTGATTCCATTGTTTGATATGTGCTTTGAGATGTTTGAGCCTTTGTTGAAATTGATACATTTTTTATCCTTCTGGGGGCTTGAAACTTTTCCAAACAGAGGTGACCATATTACTGAAATCCGAGTGGGTAAGCCAAAATGCTTCAAAGCGGAAAGGTCTCCTGGTGGATTTGCCAGGTCTTTGCCATTGCAGAGATATGGACTAGTGATCGGATTCCGAAAGCAACAAGATTGAGGCAGTAAAGTCTCCTCCTACATGAATTGCATTATCAGATAACAAAAAGCGATCCAACCTCGAGGCAATTTGTTGCAAGCCTGATCTTTTATTGTTCCAGGTATAAATTCTGTTGTTAAAAGGTAAATCGATGAGACAGTTATTTTGTGTGAAGTCCTTGAAGTGGCTGCTTTCCATATCTAGTTTGACTCGGCCTCCACTCTTTTCTTCCAGCTTAGTGATCATATTAAAGTCACCCCCTGCAATCCAGAGAGGATGGGCTTTGGTGGCATTGATCCTTACAATTGTGCTCAACAATGCCAGTTTGTTCGCAGCATCCTAAGGGAAGTAGACATTGGTGAGATGTCCATGAATATTGGTCCCGATAATATGAAAAGTTTCTTGAATGATATTATGGTCCGCATGAAAGTTAGTGAGCGAAATAGCTTGAGTATCCCATGCTATTGCTAGTCCCCCTGAAGCTCCTGAAGCGTCCACTGCCACTTACTGGCTTCCTGGCCAAACTTTTGCGAGAATGGTACCTATGGTATTACTGTTACATTTTCTTTCTTGCATGAAGAATATGTGAGGTTTCTCCTGCTGTATCATATTTTTTATCATTCTATATTTCATAGGGTTGTTTAACCCTCTTAAATTCCAAGATGTGAGCTTCATGATTCAAGATTGGGTAATGGCCTGTAGTACTTTGTTAACTTGGAGTATCTTCTTGACTCCACCAACATTTCCCCAATGATGATGGTTCTTTGCAGGTCTGCCTTTCTTCCTCGTTTCTTGGTATCTTTGGGGAGGTTTTTCCCATCCCATTGACTGCCCGACTGAATCCCTAGAGTTTGTTGTTGATGTGCTCTAGAGAGTATTACCTCCAAACTTTCTAGTTGTATATTCGAGATTTTATCAAACTCTTTCCTTCTGCAAGCTTTCTCAAGGCTAAATATATCCAGATCCCCAATGTCAATACTTTCAGGTTCCTCTTCCATATGCTCACTGCTTCTTACTTGTAAGTCATTTGAATGAATTGGTTCTCGGTGAGAGACAACAATTTCCATTCCATTGTACCTCAATTCGGATTCCTTGGTGGGTTTAGATATTGGGC
Organism: Pinus taeda; assembly: GCA_000404065.3. NCBI lineage: Eukaryota > Viridiplantae > Streptophyta > Pinopsida > Pinales > Pinaceae > Pinus > Pinus taeda. Next base: position 39,320 of record APFE030792287.1, read on the forward strand.
TTGTCATGGTATAAGATGGCTTTGGGTCTTTCCGAGAGACTGAGGGCTGAATTACCACAGATGGCTTGAATAGATCTTCGATATGGGTGGAGGGTTCAGAGTCTTTTGAAGCTGATTGAGCTAGGATATCAAAGTTGTTACTGGTGGAGGGTAGGGTTGAGTTGGCTATGGGATTTTTGGATCCTCAAGTGGTTTTTTTGTGGTGCTTTTTCCGAGTGTTGACTTTAGTAAATCCTTCCTCATCAATTTTTTCTTGGGAGGCATTGGTATTGGGGTTTACATTTAGGGGGCAGTCACAAAAAAGATGACCATGTGCATGGCATTTTCTACATCGAAAAGGAACATGTTCATAGTCTATTGGCTGAATCCATTCAAAATCATCGTGATAAAGACTTAATGAGTCCGGAAGTGCCTTCTCGAGATGCATGTAAACACAAATGCAAGTATAGGAAGTGTACCTTCTTAGTTTCGTTTCTTCGGCTATCTTTATGAAGTTTCCCAGACCATTTCCAATGTCTTTAAGAGATTCTTCATCCCAGTATTCTAATGGAAGGGAGTATAGGCGGATCCAAACAGGCGCCCAACTGAAATCCTCTTTGTCTGGATTGAATCTTTCTATCTAGTCTCTGAGATACAAGCCGACGGAGTTGAAGAAATAGGGACCTCCGTCTAGAATTCTATTATGGTTCTCTATGCAGTTGAAGACAACCGTAAAGAATCCTTTAGGTCCGAGCTACAGGGTTACATGTCCTTTGGGTTTCCATTTGGCTGCAACCCAGCCTTGCAGGGCTTTCTTTGTTGGCCAGAAGCCAATAAATTTCCCTATGAGAGCGTGGTCCTTCATAAATTATATTTGGGCATTAATTCGGTGACCAAGTAGTTCTATCTTGAGTCTCTCTGCTGCAATAGCTTTGCAGGTGGCCAAGGTGGCCTTGAGGATCTCGTTGTTCAATGCCAGATTATATTGCTGCTGAGTCGGAGGTAGTACCTCTACATCCTGTGGTGATTTTTGTTTCCCTTGCTCTGTTGAGTTAGTCTGTTGAACAGTGCTATTCGTGCATAGCCAATCAGGTGAGTTTATTTTGTCCTAAGCTACCAATCACAGACAGCCATGGGGTTTTCTAGCTGGCCCCGCAGTTTTCAGGTAAGCTTTCCTTATCATTCCGTGTCGTTTTTCGGGGTATCGTGACGTGCTGTTTCGCCAGCCTTCATGCTCTGCATGTTCTTGTCTCTTCGCCACGTCTAGCTCTATGGCCTCAAGAACATCCTCTTTATAATCTGGTCTTCCCAACAGTTTACAGTTTCTTTAGCTACGCTACCCGTGCCCGGGCGCAAGGCTCCTCCTTGCGCCTCACGTGATTTCTCCTCGTGTCTTCTCTGGACCAAGCTCTTTTCTCTGATGGTGGTTGGATTTCCTTCGACGTCGTTGGCTTTCTCTTCGGTACAGGTGAGATCATGTTATCCATTCATGTTTAATAGCTTTTAAGGTTCTGTTTTCAGAGTCTTGCAATTCTGGGATGTTTTGGAACTGTCATGAGATACATAATGTCGGTCTCTTATATACTGTTTAGCATCTTTATTATTTTGTGATAATTTTTTTGTTATTTTTTGGACAATGGTCTTCCATGACCACTCAGGATCATCTTCAAGGGGCAGTCTCATTTCTAATTGGTTTTTCTTTATCATTAAGATCTTTAGACTTCTGAACTTTTTGTTCATTATCTTTATAGCTCTCCTCCTTGCCTATGTGGTTGGGAGACTCTGGATGGGATAATTGTTGTTCTTGGTTGGGACATTGTTTCTGAGAACCGTTCTTGGTCTTCACATCCCAGTATCTACACCTCTCAAATCATGTGTACCTCTCTCCTAAGGATTTTTAAGTCTCGTTTTTTTATTTACAGTCCTTGCTCGGACATACGACTCAAAATTGGTCAATGGTGGTGTATATTCCGAGTATACTACTGCTGTTTTGATTGCCACCCCCAGCCCTCGGCATAGTCTGTGTTTTTGGGTGTGGCATTCATCTCTCTTTCCTCTGGTTTTCTCAATTGTTATCTACAGCTTTTTTTCCGGTCTCTCTCCCGGATTCTCAGTGTTGAATTTCCTCGGCGATTTCGATCATTAATTCTTCTGGGAATCCCTCAGGCTTGACAGCGTCAGCCTTAGATCCTAAGTCAATCTTCCGGCAGCTCACATAATGTGATAGGCTTATTTGGGCTATACTTACTGTACCCAAGTGTCCTTTCTTATCCTTCTGTCCTCGTAAATATTAGTAGTTTTTTCTGAACCTTCTCTGATCGTATCTATGTCTCTGGTGACATATCTTTTTTAGCTTCCTTCTCTGTACCAGCCCTCTCTCTTCTGTCAGGATCGACCTTCCATCCAGGTGTTTTGTGACTGTCTCTTTCTTCTCCGGGATTTGTTCTCTCTCGTTCATCGTATTTTGGCCCTTCTGGGGCCTTTGGTTGTCATCTTCCTCCATCATGTCAGATGGAGACGACTCTACTTCCACCGAGGCCCTCATAAATGACACCATTGAAGTAGAACGGGCCCACAACGCCCCCACAGCTGGCATGCCACCGTGGAGGACATGTTATTATCCGGTAACGCCACTCAGTCTCCCTTCGTGGAAGGGGTCTGCTCCCACCTGTTGCCTGGGGAGCCACATAGTAGCAAAGGAGACCTTCCAGCTCATGATAAGCCTTATAACATTCACTGTCATCCCATTAAAACGGGCCCTCCTCCGAAAGCGGTCTCTGTTAATAGTGTCTTCCTTGTGGAAAGAATTGACAGCTTACAAAAGTTAGCTTTAGTCGGGAAATGGCATTTCCCGCACATGAAGGAGTCAGAAATGAGGAATTGGCTGACGGAAAAGTGGTCCCCAATAATAGGCTATACCCCTATTATTTCGCGCCTTATGAAGGGTTGGTTCTCTTTTCACTTCCTCAAAGTGACGAATCTGGAGATCATTCTCAGCAAACCATGGGTAGCTGGCAGAAGCTTCCTATCATTGTCTAAGTGGTATATGGGGTTCGATCCTTTAAAGAACACGCCTAAAAATTGTATGATCCGGGTCAAGCTGCCGAACTTGCCCTTGGAATTATGGTCTTCTGAGACCCTCTCAGAAATAGGGAACTCGATCGGGAAGTTCATTTATGTTGATCCATGGTGCAGGGGTGAACGGGACAAGAGGGTCGCGAGGATCCTCATAGAGAAACCTTTCAAAGGTGAATACCCAAAATACATCGATATCATTTGGGACGGTATGCATATTAGGCAGAAATTAGATTTTTGGGGCCTCCCTTTTCGATGCTCACGATGCCACAGTACGGGGCATCTCATCAAGGACTGCAAGTTTCGCATTAACAGAAGGCATAAGAAGTCTCCCTTCTTAAAGGGTTGGACTCGGGGGTCAGACTCTCTCTCTGTGGATCTTGGTATCCAAGACTGCCTCCCCAACTATCAAGCCGAGGACCCCTCCAAAGCTAATGCTTCCCCCCATGTCTCTCCCTTTCTTCCATCCGAGGCGACTCTTGTCTCTCCCATTCCTGAACCCTTCGTGGAGAATTCTGTTCCCTCCCCTCTTGCCATGAATCAAAGGGACTTCACGGTTGGCTCTCACACTATTCAGATTTCTTCCTCTCCTTCTTCCCCTGTGCACTCCCCGCCTCATCCCCTGAATGGGCCCTCAAAAGGTAAAGAACCGGCTGATGTGCCTACCCCTTTTAACTCTCCATCTGATTCGCCTATCAATAACCTCGAGAGTGACATCGACCTTTTCATTCAAAGGAACCCTTTAGAGTTTGAACCAATCACCATTCACAAACCATCCCGGCCCCTCCACCTCTCCATCAGTCCTAATTCTGCCAAGAACATCACAGTAAGGAAGAAGAAAAAGGGTGACAGCAGACACTTCAAAGGAAGATCGATTGCCACTAATTTTGGTATTACTAATCTATCCTTAGTGGAAGTGCCTATTCTGGACTCCAAAGCCCCACAGCCTCTTAGAGCAAGCATGGCTAGCGAGTCTTCTAGATGACCTTTCTTATCTCGATGAACATCAGGGGTCTGGGCGCCCCCCAAAAATTCCTGGTGCTTAAAAAATTCTTATTTCAGGCCCGTCCAAAAATTGTTTTCATTCAAGAAACCATGCATTCCAGCAGGGTGTCAATAGCTTTCTTCAGGAAAATGTTTCCGTCTTGGTTTATGGTTGCTACTGGGGCGAACAGCTTATCTGGCGGTCTTGTTGTCCTTTGGGATCCCGCTTGGATTAAAACTAAAGCTTTCAAATGTTGTGCTGGGATCATGATTTCGGCGTTGGTCAGAGGACATGCTCTCATGTTAAATCTCCTTAATGCCTATGCTCCATGTAGGAACAGATCTCCCTTTTGGGAGAGGTTGTTTGCTTCATAAATTCTAGACATCGATTCTCTGTTGATAGCTGGGGACCTAAATGTTACTCTTAGTCCTGACGAATGTTGGGGCAATTGCAGGAAGAGAGACTTTCTGTCTGACAAGCTAAGAATGGGGTTACTCAGCAGGAACCTTGTGGATGTAAAACCTGAACAATTGAAGCCAACATGGGAAAATGGCAGAACGGGGCAGGCTTATATTGCCAAAAGGATCGACCGCTTTCTTATAAAAGCCAGTGTGATCGAAAAATGGGGCATGCCATTCTCTTCCATTGCTAACGAGTTCTCATCCGACCACAGGCCCATTTCACTCGAATGGAGAGCATTACAATACAGAAGGGAATACTATTTTAAATTCAACAGGATCTTTCTGGAGGACAAATCCTTTAACGATGTAATCTCAAACAAATGGATGGATATGAAGGGGTCGGCTTTGGCGATTTTCTTAACCTTTCGAGAAAAAATCCAAAGTCTTAAAAAGACAGCAAAAGAATGGCAATTACAGAAAATTAAGCATGATAAAGAAGAGCTCATAAACATCCAAAAGGAATTGGAAGCCAACACTTCGTCCTCCTTCCACAATATGTCTTTCGGAAAAAATAACCTCATCAGGACTCTGGAAAAAAGGAAGCACAAGCTCCTCCTCAGAGAAGAGGCATTATGGAGGCTAAAAGGTAGAGCGCTGTGGCTTAAGGAAGGGGATCGCAATAGCAAACTTTTTCACAATTTCGCAAATGCCAGAAGGAGGAGGAATTCGATATGGAAGATAGAGGATGGCAATGGTGGCTTTCTCTATTCGCAGGAGGAAATCTCTAATGAAGCTGCTCGGTTTTTTTAGGAGCAATACAAAAGGAATCAAAGTAATGCAAGTGATATGTTTTTGGCTGCGGAGTTAATGCCAGAAATGTTTGATGAGTCCTCATATGAAAACTTCATTAAACCAATCTTAGAAGAAGAGCTCCTTGCCACCATGAAAGCATCTAAAAAGGACAAGAGCCCTGGCCCCGATGGCTGGCCCATCGAATTCTTTTTGCATTTCTATGATTTGTTCAAACAGGACCTGTTGTATATGGTGGAGGCTTCACGCATGTCGGGAAATTTAAACTCTGCTCTATCTTCCACTCTTATCGCTCTAATTCCTAAAAAGAAAAATTTTGTATCCTTCCAGGATTATAGACCGATCGCTCTCTGTAATTCTTTGTTCAAAATTATCACTAAAGTCATTGCGGAAAGGTTGAAGCCGGTGTTTAACCTCTTCATTACTAGGGATCAACATGCTTTTTTGAAGGATCAGAATATATGGGATGTCGTGGCTCTGACTCAGGAATGTCTCTTCTCTCTCCGGACAAACAATATCAAGGCGGCCATTCTAAAGATTGACCTGAAAAAAGCCTACGACTGTGTGGATTGGGGTCTCCTCAGAATCTTGCTAGCGAAAATTGGTTTGAGAACGAAAGGTATAGAATGGATCATGGCGTGCGTAGAAAATATTAATTTCTCGGTTATCATCAACAGCACTCCATCACCCTTCTTCAAAGCTGAGCGGGGTCTCCGGCAGGGTTGTCCCCTCTCACCGCTGCTCTTCATTCTCGTTATGAACACATTAAGCTTACATCTCAACAAAGCATCTTTCGAGTTTAGATATAAGCCGATCAAGATTTGCAAGGACTTTTTCTTATCCCACAATCTCTTTGTGGATGATATTCTCATCTTTGCAATGCTCTGCAAGGCTTCATGGCAATGTCTTTTCAGCATCATTACCAAGTTTCAGTCTGCTTCAGGTATCTATATAAACAAGGATAAATCTAAATTATACCATAACGAGACTGACTCGGAACTGGTCTCATGGATTGCCTCTCTGTTAGGCATTGAAGCTGTATCGATTGGAAATGGGATTAAATATTTGGGTTTCATCCTCAAGCCATCTGGGAACAAAAAAGGGGACTGGTCTTGGCTCATGGACCGTTTTTACAAAAGAATCTCTGGTTGGGAAATGAGGCTTCTCTCCTTGGCGGGTCGTTTTATATTAGTACAGGCAGTTTTATCACAGCTGGCGATCTACTGGGCGCATCTTTTTTTCCTCCCTGCTCCTATTATCAAAAAAATGAACACGTTTGCAGCAAATTTTCTTTGGGGAGGGAAATCCTACCAATCAAAATTTCACCTGGTTAAGATTAATTCAATCTCAAAGTCGAAAAAATCAAGAGGTTGGGGCTTGCTGGACATGCGGTCGATTGGAAATGCCCTCCTCTGCAAATCTCTCCTCAGGGGTATTTATAGCAATGGACCATGGAGCACGTTTATCAAGAGGAAATATCTAAAAGGTAAAAGTATCAAATTCTGGTATAGAAGGAACTCTCTGGGGATCAAAAGAGGATCCGCCATCTGGCTCAGTCTTCGTAAAAACCAGTCTTTCATAATGGGAAACTTTTGATGGAAGATTTTTTCCAGATCAAGTATTCTCATAGGCTTTGATTCTATTAAAGATGGAATGACATCCCCTCTGCCACCAGCTCTAGTTTCTTACTTTCACACGAGAGGCATCTTTTCATGGGATAAATTGATTAAATCTTGGTCTAACACATCTCTGGTATGGAAGGAAGATGTGGATCTCTTACTGCCCCCACAATTTCGGTCATTGTGGAATTCTCTTCGTCATGAATTACAGGGACTGGCTATTCAACGCTCGGGGTCAAAATTCGACGCTCTGGGTCAAAAGATGTACTAGCCTAGAACATGCCACGCACTCCATCTCCTGCTCGTGTAAAAGATTTATATGCTGCTCTTTCCATAAAGCCTGAGCACACAAACCAATAGATTTCCCCTTTCTCTCTTTAGAAAGTCGCTTGTCCTCTCAAGATGATTCTCTTTTCATGGCTCCTTTTCTGGAACAGAAATCTCACATGGGAGGTGCTACAGAAGAAAGGCTGGCAGGGTCCGGGACGTTGCGCTTTGTGTTTGTCAGCAGAAGAGACAAACTACCATTTGTTCTTTCAATTTCATGCTTCACAACAAATCTGGTATGAACTCTCCTTCTCCTTAGATTTTCCTCACCTTGGTTTTTCCTCTGTATAGGATAGATTCTTCTGGTGGTGTGCTCAGACAGACACTCGGCGCACTTCGTTTATCTTGGTCTACTGGTCCATATGGAAGTGGAGGAACGAATCCATCTTTAACTGCTCCCGGAGGCCTATGTCTTCTATTATGCTCAGCATCAAGGCATACCTCGATTTTCTGGGCTAAACAGGCTTGCCTTTTCAGTAATATGCCCTACTTTTTGGAATTTTTTTTTGATCATCCAGCTTCATTGTTATGTATTTGAACCTCTCTGCCTTTTATGGAACAGTTCTACAGCATGCTATGTGTTGCTATGATCTGATTTTTACATATCAGTATTTTTGGTTTACAATATTATAAACCGCTATATGTAAATTTATATTTTCATCAATATAAAAAATATGATTTTTCTTCTGAAAAAAAAATTAAATAAATAATGTGGATGTGTCCACAAAATCTCTGTAGCTGCTACCCAGATGTTATTAAATAAATGAGTCTAGTCCAAAAATTCCCACCATGTGGACTTTATTAGATACTGTGTTATTTATAAACCCAGTGCATGCTGTGATTTAAATTTAAATCTAAAATGCATTAACCTATTATCAATTTATCAATGGGCAATTTCAAAATTTCCTATTTGAGATTTTTATCTATCAATATCATGGTTTACAGCATAGTTACCCAATTCGAATTCGAATATGAATTCAATTCGATGCGGAAAAGGTTCAATTGTATAAAATTCAATACGAAAATATATTTTATGTATTGCTTTTTTCTAATATTTAAAAAATTGTAATGGATAATTAAGATGTCGAAAATTTTACAAGTCCCTTAAAAAGCAGGAAATTTTTTAAAAATTGTTATCAATAATAAATGTTGTAAATAGAATTACATCTTGAAACAAAATTTCAAAGTAGATATTTTTACATTAAAATAACAAATTATAAAAAAATTATGAATTCATCTATATATCTTACTATGCCATATATAAATTGATGCCCAATATAAACTGATATTCCTAAAAATTCAACATTACAATATACAATATATATTCCAAATTACCAATCAAATTTATATTTAAAATGTTGTTATATATTAAAGTATATGAACATTCTCTTAAAATATATATTATATTTTTTATACTATACATATTTATTAAACTAAATTAAATTATATTTTGATACCATTAAATACTAATTATTTGTTAATATTATCAAATCAATTTATTAATATTTAACTTAATACTTATTCAAATTTCTAATAAAAATGTTTACTAATATTATAACCCATAAATTATTACACAATTAATTAACACCTTTAACAAAAATAAATAAATTTTACTATTTCGTAAAAATAAAATGATTTGCTATAGTAAAAAAATTCAAATAATGTTACGACACTTAATTAATTTCTAGAGTTCATCGGCCAAAACATATGACATAACATACCATACCATCTCATCCGAGTACGTGAATCCCTGAAACCCCTATCGAATTGTGAACTACCTTATTAAACCACGAACCGAATCGAATACTTGAATTTTCAAATTGCGAACTGCATACAAATTTACCTTCAAAATCTTCAAAAGTATACCATACATTTATTTAATTTTAGATGTATCAAGAAATTTAATTTAAGTTAAAAAATAAATAACTAGCATTTGCACCAAATGTTGCAAAGGAAACGCCGTAAGGCATAAAGTGCGGAAATTCATTATTTATGTAGTGTGTGCATTACGTCAATGACCTAAATATCAACATATCTATTCACTTTTTCTACCTAAATATCAACATATCTATTCACTTTTTCTACCTAAATATCAACATATCTATTCACTTTTTCTAAATGTTGTAAACAACCAGAATTATAGAAATATTCTTAAATGTGTACCAATATTTATAGGCACACTCCCTATACCTTAAGATTTTTGGTTGCAGCTTCAGCTTTGGAAGTCTTGAGATTTACCAAAGCTTCAATTCTTGCTTCTTCTCGCTTATATCTGAAATTTACAGACAACTTGAATGCTCACAGATTTTGTTGTGAAAATTATAGATAACAAATGTTAGCAATCTATTAATTTAGAAAAAGCTTTGTTAGAGATAAAGGTCTTATTGTAAATAAACGTGTTTATGGATACATAGCATTGTAGGCTAGAGCTCATTTCAACTTTAAAAACTAGAAATTGAAACCAGAAAAAAAGGAGAAAACATAAAGGAAATTTCACAGAATTGTAATATGATCTTTTAAATGCATTAACACTAAGCTAATGATATGTTCTTTAAAAATGCGACCATCAAAATCGTTCTCTATTAATGCAAGCAAGAAATATTTAATTACCACTGCAAATTGCTTCGACATTTGTCGTGGTCTTTAACACTACATCTAATTGGTAAAGATTATGTTCAAAAACACCTTTTTACATTCCTGGTCTAAGTAGAAAATTGTTTTTTGTTAACCAAACTACAAAGAGCAATCTGCATGTAGAGGTTGTGTTCACAACAGGCAAACACTTGGTGAAGAAAATGGACAAAAATATCATAGCTTTGGGGGTGAAAAGCTTTGTCATGTTAAGGCAGAAGTTGACTCAATTCAAGATTTTAATCTCAAGCATGTCACATCTAAGGAGAGTGCCTTTGATCAGGTCCGTACAGAAGGGAAGCCTCTATGTCAAAAGATTGTAATTGCAGGAATTTTAATTGATAGAAAAGCTTAGTAACTGAAGCAATTGGTTCAACATTTAGTCATTCTATGTTTCTTCAATAACATAAACATGGGAGTGTGGCAGATGACTCACAATGCTCACACCTTTTTATTTCACTGATTGAAGGGGATTTGGCTTACTTATTTGTTTTATATTTCATTGTATATTTAGCAAATTAAAACATAAATTATGGACTAAACAGAAAAATGCCCAAGGACAGACAATTCTTAGAAAATGGTTGTCAGCATTCTAATCCAAAGAATTGGAAAGAATCCCCAAACTCGTCAACTTTAAATGTTGCAAGCATGCCAAATTCATTATCTGTCTTCAATGCTTCAGAAATGTCTCAAATATCATCTCTAGATCTTCTTCCAGTTACTTATGGTGATTCAGTAGATTCTGATGAGAATAATGATGACGGTCAAGCAACTAAAACAGATGGTCTTTCTAGACTTCCTAGGAGTGTGAGAACACGTGAAAATTATCAAGAACTTTATGGCATTCCAGATGCCACTAGAAGTGATGTTTGTGTCCAACACCTGCCAGAAGGTCAAAAAAATTTGTCCACGTTAACTACAAAAATAAAGATAGAAGAAACTCACGATGACCCTATTCAACAAGAACTAAAGAAGAATATAGATATGGGGATTTGTTAAATATTTCAATGGGAAAGGAAAAATATAACATGGAGGAAATGTGAAATAATAAACCAAACCAATCATAAGAAAGGAATATAACCTACCACACATCCGTTGCTAAGTATCAGAACAGCTCTAATGAACTCAATGTTGATGAAACTCAAATTTCCTTTATAGTAAAAAGCAATCAGCTACAGAAAGGTATTTTGGTTCCTCCATCTTCTGAAGTTAGTTCTAATACATTCAATAATCCAGACAAAAGCTTGAAAAAAACTTCAATGAGTAGTGCTCTTTATATGTTTCTCCCAATACAAAATTATCATTCCCTGTTCAACAAAGGCAATGAAACGATCCCTAAGCCTGTGAATGCATTGGACGGCTGATAAGTACAATTCTTAACTTTAAAGAAGTATGAGTGAAAATTGTGACATGAGCGAGTAAGGATTTTGCTCTTCTCAAATTGGAAAAAATAAATCTTACCCAATATACTATATCTTCTTCAAGTTCTTGAAGTTTTTTGGGTTCTCAATTTTTTCTATATATAAAATTATAGTATATTCTTACCCAATAAATCTTACCCAATATACTATTTCTATATGGCACAAGGTTACACCTAGCGTAAAAATTGCAAACAAAAATTCGTAGGCGTCTTCAAGTATATTATAGTATAAATCTTACCCAATATACTATTTCTATATGGCACAAGGTTACACCTAGCGTAAAAATTGCAAACAAAAATTCGTAGGCGTCTTCAACAACACCCAACACGAATTTGAAGAAAAAATTTGACAATGCCAATAGATTTCTCAATGGATTTTCTTCCTCTTGGGCATATTTGCCCTTGACTCCTGTAGATTCAATCATGAAAACCATTTGGACGTAGCAGTCATCGTCAGACGATTCATCTCTAACCTTATTTGATCTAAATCTCATTTCTACATTAAGGAAAGCCATGGATGAAATTTCCCCTAGAGATTCAATGGAGCCCATTTCAGAGGTCTGTCAGGGCAGCACGGGAAGCAGGAGCGGAGAAGGAAAAAAGGGCACCCCAGGAAAATCTTTCAGACTCCGATCTAGCAGCATTCAGGCGAGGGTGAATACTTTGCAGTAGATAATAGATGAGAGGTCGAGAAAACGACCCCACATATCCAAAAAATCCTCTATAAAAAACGCTAAGTTGAGGGCTCCCCCGAGGGAGAAGATAAGGTGGTTCTGTATTTCACAAGCTTGAGGGGAATGAGGAAAACATTTGAGGATTGTTGCACTATGAAATTGATTCTTCAAGGTTTCAGGGTTTCAGTCGATGAATGGGATATTTCCATGCATTCCCCTTTTCGGCAGGAATTGCAGGATCTTTTGGGGAAGCTCATGCCAATGCCTAGGTTGTTTATTAGGGGAAAATACATTGGTGGAGTTGAGGAAATTCAGCAACTGCATGAAATAGGGGAGTTAGCTAAGTATCTGGAATGCTTCCCAGTGCAGACTCATTCCAAACCCTGCAATGGTTGCGGTGACGTGAGGTTCATTCCTTGCTAAAACTACGACGGCAGCCGCAAGATTTTTACAGAAGAGGAAGGTCAGGGCCTTTTCATCAGTTTCCAACATTGTAATAAAAACAGACTCATAAGGTGTCCTATGTGTTGTTGAGGTTTTTGTGAAAACTTGAACAGGCTTCAAATATGAGAAAGAATGGTGCAGAGTTACCATGTCGCCAAGGTATGGTGGTATTGAACCAGACAACAAATTATGCGAGATAAATTAGAATGGCCTCAGTTTTACAGAGGCCCCTTGCTACAAAGAACCTTTAGTGTTCAGATGGTGCTGGAAACATGGAGTAGGAACCCGGGTTAGTAAACCACATCTATTTTGCAACTATTTCAAATATCGTAAACAGTTCCAACCACTCAACTACCTTCCCTTGATTGAACGATTAACAATCCTCTAATCATCTAACACATAATCTAACGGCACACAGGGATGACAAGTAGAGTTTAGGGAAGTTCATTTCAGAGGGAAAAAAAAATAAAAAATAAAAAATAAAAAATTCTTAATGAAAAAACAAAAATATTGAATTAACCTTAAGGAAATATAAAAACAAATGACGGAAGGTAACCTAATCATCAATGAAAGAAGATGGCTTCAGGTTTGAGGTATCATCAATGGAAGCTGAGATAATAGTAGAAAGTTGAAACCAGCCTCAAAACAGTCACAAAAGAGAGTGATATATCAAACTGACCCTCCAAAAAAGTGATATCATTAAATGGATCCAGGGTCAGACAAAATACACCCTTCTCTTTGACAGAGACTCGAGAGGCAATCTTTTAAATGAGAGGTGGACAGGAATACCAGCAGAGCGAAAGAAATTCCTAGCACATTCAGAAGCTGGGAAGCTAAGCACATACTAAGGAAATATAACCTAGAATTAGATGTGGCAAACCCGGCCATTAAAATTGATCCTGATTCCCAATCATATTATAAACTAGAAGTAGCATGAAGATGGATCTGACACGACCAGAGATAACAATCCCTTAGTGACTCAGAGGGTCAAATGAAACCAACACCGGACATTCATTCAGACAAGTCAGAAAGCAGGGAGAATTGATTAGGTCCAAAACTAAGATGAAATTACAGAGAATGTTAGATTTATATGATAGCATTACCAAAGGAAATTTGGATTGACAACAAGCTCAGGTTCAGATAAAGCACTTCATGCAAAGGCTATATGCATGCAGGATCAAGTCAAGTAGTAGGTGCATTCTCAAGCGTTCATTTAGCTGACAAGTTTCAGTTGAAATGCATGAGGCGATTAAAGGAAATTGAGGATTTTAAAGGTTGCAATCTTGTATCAATGTAACTGTAAATCACAACATTTTTCCATTGACAAGAATTTGTAACCTCGCAGACATGTTCTTGCATGTGAGCACACACCTTCTACATATGTGCATGCAAGCGAATGACATTTGTGAACTTATATGTATTTCGTGCTTAAACCTCCATACACATCATTCAAAAAATACATCGACTTTGGGGAAAGAAAAGAAAGGAGGTTACTTGTGAGGAGAAGGGCCCCCTGTACCATTCCCTATGCTTCCAATCTTGCCTTGACCAGAGATTGCAACTGTTGTATTTATTCCTTGGCTTGGACTCTGAAAAATACACAGAGTATTGCTTGCCTAGTAGAACCTGGGACACAACCCCACTCCACCAACAATCAGTTTCATACGCCTCAATTGTGTCACCAATACCCCAATTTTTTATTTTGATGAGAGGCGGATGCAGTCTTATATGAGAGCAATCCAGAAGCTCCACTAGAGGATCACCATCAACGGTTTCAAATTTATCATACCGCACTTTATATGAGTCCCCTTCACAAGACAAAATCCTACCCTCAAACCATGCCCCTTCAAAACCAGACTTAAAGCTACACACCTCCACACTCATGCCATCTGTGAACTTCATCATTAAACCCAAAAGGGGTAAAACCCCCAAAGCACTTACCCTCCTCCCTCAAGAATGACTATAACTACTAAAGTACTAAAACCCAATTAGTAGCACTGACTGCAGCACCCAGGACAGTAAATCAAGTGATCATATTGAATTAAAGCAACCCAACCCAGGGATTTATAAAGCAATGCAATATTTAGTCATTCTATGTTTCTTCAATAACATAAACATGGGAGCATGGCAGATGACTCACAATGCTCACACCTTTTTAGAACATTGATTGAAGGGGATTTGGCTTACTTATTTGTTTTATATTTCATTGTATATTTAGCAAATTAGAACATAAACTATGGACTAAAGAGGAAAATGCCCAGGGATAGACAATTCTTAGAAAATGGTTGTCGGCATTCTAATCCAAAGAATTGGAAAGAATCCCCAAACTTGTCAACTTTAAATGTTGCAAGCATGCCAAATTCATTATCTGTCTTTAGTGCTTCAGAAATGTCTCAAATATCAGCACTAGATCTTTTTCCAGATACTTATGGTGATTCGGTAGATTCTGATAAGAATAATGATGAAGGTCAAGCAACTAAAATAGATGCTCTTTCCGGACTTCCTATTAGTGTGATAACACATGAAAATTGTCAGGAACTTTATGGCATTCCAGGTGCTACTAGAAGTGATGTTTGTGTCCAACACCTACTAGAAGGTCAAAAAATTTTGTCCACATTAACTACAAAAATAAATATAGAAGAAACTCACGATGACCCTATTCAACAAGAACTAGAGAAGAATATATATGTGGGGATTTGTTAAATATTTCAATGGGAAAGGACAAATATAACATGGAGGAAATGTGAAATAATAAACCAAACCAATCATCAGAAAGCTATATAACCTGCCACACATCTGTTGTTGAGTATCAGAACAGCTCTAATGAACTCAATGTTTATGAAACTCAAATTTCCTTTATAGTAAAAAGCAATCAGCTACAGAAAGGTATTTTGGTTCCTCCATATTCTCAAGTTAGTTCTAATACATTCAATAATCCAGACAAAAGCTTGAAAAAAACTTCAATGAGCAGTGCTCTTTATATGTTTCTCCCAATACAAAATTATCATTCCCTGTTCAACAAAGGCATTGAAACGATCCCTAAGCCTGAAACTAAGATGAAATTACAGAGAATGTCAGATTTATATGATAGCATTACCAAAGGAAATTTGGATTGATAGCAAACTCAGGTTCAGATAAAGCACTTCCTGCAGAGGCTATATGCATGCAGGATCAAGTCAAGTAGTAGGTGCTTTCTCAAGTGTTCATTTAGCTGACAAGTTTCAGTTGAACTGCATGAGGCCATTAAAGGAAATCAAGGATTTTAAAGGCTGCAACCTTGTATAAGTGTAATTGTAAATCACAACATTTTTCCATTGACAAGAATTTGTAACCTCGCAGACATGTTCTTTCATGTGAGCACACACCTACATAGGTGCATGCAAGCGAATGACATTTGTGAACTTTTATGTATTTCGTGCTTAAACCTCCATACACATCATTCAAAAAATACACCGACTTTGGGGAAAGAACAGAAGGAGGTTACTTGTGAGGGGAAGGGCCCCCTGTACCATTTCCCATCCCGCCAATCTTTCCTTGACCAGAGATTGCAATTGTGGTATTTATTCCCTATCTTGGACTCTGGAAAATACACAGGGTATTGCTCGCCTGGTAGAACCTGGGACACAACCCCACTCCACCAACAATCAGTTTCATATGCCTCAATTGCGTCACCAATACCCCAATTTATGCTGATGAGAGGCAGACGCGGTCTTATATGAGAGCAATCCAGAAGCTCCACCAGAGGATCACCATCATCGGTTTCAAATTTACCATACCACACTTTATATGAGTCCCCTTCATAGCACAAAATCTTGCACTGTGAAATTGATTCTTCGAGGTTTCAAGGTTTCGGTCGATGAACTTGATATTTCCATGCATTCCCCTTTTCGGCAGGAGTTGCAGGATCTTTTGGGGAGAGCCATGGCGGTGCCTAGGTTGTTTATTGGGGGAAAATACATTGGCGGGGTTGAGTAAATTCAGCAACTGCATGAAATAGGGGAGTTAACTAAGTATTTGGAACGCTTCCCAGTGCAGGCTCATTCCAAACCCTGTGATGGTTGCGATGACGTGAGGTTCATTCCTTGCCAAAACTGCGACGGCAGCCGCAAGATTTTTACAGAATATGAAAGTTAGGGATTTTTCATCATTTGCCAGCAGTTTATTGAAAACGGGCTCATAAGGTGCCCTGTGTGCCACTGAGGTTTTTGTGAAAACCTGAACAGGCTGCAAATATGAGAAAGAATGGTGCAATGTTACCATGTTGCCAAGGTATGGTGGTATTGAACCAAACAACAAATTATGCGAGATAAATTAGAATGGCCTCAGTTTTTACAGAGGCCCCTTGCAACCACTCAACTACCTTCCCTTGATCGAACGATTAACAATCCTCTAATCGTCTAACACATAATCTAACGGCACAAGGGATGACAAGTAGATTTTAGGGAAGTTTATTTCAGAGGGAAACGCCTTACGATGTAATTATGTCAATAAGCATGTTTATTTCACATGGTTTTTATAATTTTAATTTACTTATTAGTAAGTAATTAGTAGTTGGATAGCAAATATTTAATTTCTTGTAGAATATGTTGGAATATTCATAGTAGTATTTTACCTATAAGTTAGTTACATTATTTTTAATTGATTTATCCCAAATTAATTAATTAAAGAAAACTTTATATCAACATATGTAATATTAGGCATGTGGTATTGATAAGTCATGGTATTAGTCCATGGTATTCAAAAAATAACTATTTACAAGTTAAGAATTTCCATGATAAAGTGGAAGTGAATCCTCAAGGTTAAGAATATATATATATATATATATATATATATATATATATATATATATATATATATATATATATATATATTATATATATATATATATATATATATATATATATATATATATAATTTTAATATATATATATGTTTAACTAATATATTTATTCTGGTTAGAATTAATAATAAAAAATATTAAAATAAAGTTATAATTTAGTTAACTTTTATGATTTTTTTTTTTAATCTAGGCTATATAAGATTTATAATAGAGTAAGAGTTTTGATGCTTATTATTATTATGGATTTATGCCTATCATCTTTTACTAGTCATTTAATTTATATGGCTACACTAATTATAGTAATACACATGTGCCTTGTAGACTATTAATTTAATTTCCAATACATTTAGCATCCCAACTAATTAACTTAAATTTATTGGCCGAGTAACCAGTTGGGATGCTAAAGTTGAGAGTAGTTGATCTATTCATCCTCAACGTTTGTTATAAATACATGATTCCTTAGCCTCATTTGGAAACGCTCATTTCACACTTCTTTCTCTCTCTCTTTCTCCCAATAGATTGGGTACGTATTTATGGGCCTCTCTCTCTCCACACGTTTGAAATTTTAGGAGAGAAAAATTTCCGGAGGAAGAAATTTCAGGAGAGTGAAATTTCACGAGGCCAAAATTTCAAGAGACTGAATTTCTGTGTAGTTTGACCAAGTGTTGACTAGCATGCGTTCACCTCCTTTGACTGCATTTTTGTGAGGGCTATCTCTGTTTGGGTAGGCCACATTTTTGGGCACAGAAATCAAGGCTAAATGTTGAATGTTGACCAACGTTAACTGTAGTTATGGCTGACGCAGGTGATTTGTTTGGCCAAACTTTGATTGGGCTGAATTTGACTATTTTGAGGGTTGTTTTATCTTGTTGTTTGGAGGCTGAAATTGATTAAAGTTGACCAATTTGCTGAGGGTCAAATCTTCCCTTTGGACCAGCATTGACTTTTCTAGTTAGGGCTCTTATGTTGTTGTTATAAATTATCAAATTTGTAAATTGTACTATCTCTCTCTCTCTCTCTCTCTCTCTCTCTCTCTCTTATGAACTAATGAAGACTAAAAGAAGATTTGATCAAGGGTTTCCCCACATTGGGGTTTGTCCCTGGCTAGTGCCACATGTTTTGTCCTATTGTATTAGCTTGTCTTCTACTATTTATGTTTGGAGTTGTCTACGGAGGCGAAAGAATTTCCCAGATGGTCAAAAGTGGTCGGAATTTGGGCAAAAACAATTCAAAACATATTGTAGATGCAGTGTTTGAACCATGTTTTTTTATGGTGGGAATGGATTCAACACCATCAAAAACGTCTAGGGCACCTAAAATTATGACTTTTGAAATCTTTTACTTGGATTTACAAAAATCCCTGCCAGAGTTTTTCAAAATATGACCAAAATTTCCATAACTTTCAGAGAAAAAAGAATAATTTTTAGACTGCGGCTTTATGTACATGTTCTATATGCATTTTACTATCATGTTGATGTGATTACTAATCTGAATATTGATATTGGGCTAATAAAAAAATTGAAGTAAAATTTCTCTAAAGCGTAGAACATACCATTGTTGCCTAAAATTAACATCAACATTGATGTGATCTCAACCAGTGTGCCTCTCTCTGTTATGGATAGGAACTGAGGTACTAATGCTGCAAAACCTGCTACACCTCTGCTTAAGGCGAACATATCAGCCGCAAGAGGTAAAACTAACATTGTGTCTCTTAGAAGGCCAACCTATTAGGAGACAGACTTCCTTGGAACATTGACACTAATACAACATGGAAAATTATTGGAATTGAAATCTATTTTTGCATATGCAAAAGAAGAAATGAGTATCTGTTTAACCAAAGTCAGCGTAGTAAATACTTTACCTAGGATGATGGCTTCCTAATTTGTTCAAAGTTTCAAACCTCCATTTGCATATCTAAGTATAGGTTTTCAAGGTGGAGATAGAGATTGGGTATCTATGCCAACCTCTAAAGTTTTAAGGTAGTGCACCTTGCAACATGAGTAAGGAACCCTTTACTAACCCTTCCCATTCTACTTGGTCTATTTGGTCTAAAGGTCACCTTTGAGACTGAACTAGCCATGCATTTTGGGAGCATTGCGAAAGTCACCATAGCTAAATCCTCCATGTCCCTCCCAAAATGAAAAGTTTTGTTGCCTGGATCTCACTATCTCCAAGGATGAGAAGCCTCCCAAACCAAATAAATGAGATGATGTTTGGGAACCCATTATCATTGGTCTTAGGTCCACTATTCAAGGTTGGGGGCCACCCCCAAGTGACAAAGAAGATCCTCTGCCCAATAATAATGTTTCCTACTATTGCATGACTTGACAACTTGAGTGGGCAAGCTGGCCCTAATTTAATTTCAATATATTTCGTTTTAAAGTTTGTACTATACATGTGGCCTATCTGGCATTTGTTATTTTTTGGCTTGTAAGTTATCTAGATATCTAGGCTTCAGGGTCTCTTAGCTCCCGATAGCTGCTTAATGTAACCCACATTTTTTTATAAAGTGCCTTGTCCATATTTTGATTCGGCAGTAGTCAAAGGAAGCTTTAATAAAAAAACAACTAAATACACATTTAAGCTTTGCAATTTCCCTAGAGTCCATATTTCAAATTTCAAGCAACTAAACTAGAAGCACTACAAGAAAAAAGGCAAAGGAACATACGATACTATCATTAAATAAAATCGACAGAAAACCAAAAGGAATGGCCAGTAGGACTACCCAAATTTTCCCCAAAATTGTATTGGCGTTGTTAGTGTCAGTCTTTCCAGCCTTCCTACAGTGATCAAATATGCTCTTACAAAGTGATTTTGATGTGTCAAGGTCAAATTTTGTCATTTCAGTGAGTCTTCAAGCAAAATTTGGTCACTAGCCATTAGGTCTAGGGTTTGCCCAAATGTCAGTCTATGTCACTATCCAGCTGATTCTATCATAATTCATAGGGTTTTGATTATCATGTCAAGTTCCATAGAGTCATTTTACATCTTGTTCATGCTTCAGTTGTGCCTTGGCAAGCTCATTTCCCTCTCCTAGGGTTTTGAAGCCAATTTCTCTTGGATGATCAAATCAATGGCAAAACTTGTTTCCTGATGTTCATACACCTTCCCCTATCCTTCATGTACCTTATCAAACACTTCCCATCCCTCAGATCCCCCAAAATCCTCATTTTTGCACAAACCCTAGTTTCTAGCTACAACCTGGCAATTTTCTAGGTTGGGCCTGTGTTTTTCCCTTTTGGACCCCTTCCCCTCACTAAATCTCTAATATTCCACTTTCCCCTGCTTCCTAACATCCCTCCCTACTTCCAAAAATTTCTCCAAGAATTTAGAAGCCCCTTATCCCCTTCATTTCGCTTCATTTCGGCAAAATTCCTTGTTTCACACATCGGGATAAG
>APFE030792291.1:0-11089 GCA_000404065.3 Pinus taeda
ATTTATTATTATATAAAGCAATTGGAAAATTGTGTGTACATTAAAGTGCTTAAGTAAATTACCAAGATATGAAATTTTCAGGAAATTAGAATTCATTTATGTATTCAAAAATGTAATTTGAACAATGAAAAATGACAGTGTGTGTGTGTCTATATGTATAGAACTAGTGTAAATATATTTTAATCATAAGCTTCCATATGGATTAAATATGTCAAAGTGCAAACCTTTTATTCAAGTTTTGCACTCTAAAAAAAGTTTGCACCTCAACAAATTTTACCCCTCTTGGCTCTTGCTAGATCCGTGGTTAAAATGGATCTATACTAATATAAAATTATAATTACATCTTTTTAACCAGGGCTTTGATTACTAAACTTTGCCTAACATATTTTAAAACAAGTGCTACATAGTAGCTAGTCCCTGCCTTTTAGTTTAAATATAGCTAAATTAAAATAGTCTAGTTTAAATATAGCTAAATTAAAATATATGTTATTGTTAAATATGTTATTTTTTATTATTAATACTATATACCTGCCCATTGACCATGAAATCGATCCTAACATTCATTAACTTTGGAATAAGTGTGAACTAAAGAGTTGAAAATTTATATTTATCTAAAATTATGATGATAAGATATGATAATATATTTGACAAATTTTAAATGAAAAGTTAACCAAGACAAGAATGTAAGACAAATAAGTTATATATTTGAAATTGGTTTATAGATAATAATTTGGGTGGTAGCTAGTGAGTATTCTCACTTCACTTGGATTCTATTCTCCTGAGTACAGTTAGTTGGGCATAGAAAATACACAATTTCATTAAAAGTAATATGAGCGATAATAAAAAGGGAGATTAGTTTTGTTGAAAATATTATTAGGCTGAAACCACATTTGATCTTGAAGTAAGACCTAAAATTACTTTTTAATTGCTTAAGAATTCATGTTCCTCAAATGAAAGGAAACCTATAAATCATTAGTAAGTTCTTTCAAATAACATGATTTTCCCTAAATAATGATAATAACTCTATTAACTAAAATTTACAAATAACTATTTTCATTACCTATTAACAACTAAATATAATGTTTGTTTGTTTTGTTTTTGTTTTGTTTGTTTTTAAATAAGAAATATATCAATTTTAATAATTTTTAAAGTTATATATCTATCTCTATATCATAAATATATATATAATGTAATTTTTTTTCCCTTAGGAAAAATCATAATTTCAGTATTGAAGAGAAATTACATTTTGTAGATGCATATGCATATTCAGATTATATTTATGACATGACTGTCATCATCAAAAGAACCAGAGTTCAAAAAAGATTGTTACCTTGATCCACATAGGGAAGTAACAAAATCCAATATATACTAAGAGATAATCACAAAATATATAAGAACTGAACTGTCAAACATGCGATAAATATATACAAAAGTAAAAAACCATATGCCCTGTAAATTTATGCAATGATGTCCATAAAAGGCCGATGGTAGTACTGATAGTGTGCTCCATCAAGCAGTGCCCAGATCATCCAAATGCCTGGCTCCTAGAGCGCAACTTCTTTGGAAAGGTAGTGAGCAGTTGCGTTCCATTCCCCGAGGTATTGGAGTCTCCAGAGGCCGTCATGGCACGCTCAGGTGGTGGGGGAGGAGGCCAGTAGGGAGGCCTGCCACGCTTCTTCAAGGTAGACTGTATAGGAGCCGAAGCCAATTCCTCTGGGACTGACTGTGCATCAGTCTTCCTTACTGGTGATGCTGCATTCCGAGGCTGTTCCGCGGAATTTTGAGGCTGTTCCTCCTGTATAGGTTCCTCGTGTGTCAATGGCTCTTGTCTCGGAGTCTTTCTGAATGTCCCACCATTAAGAGGGCAATATTTGAAAAGATGCCCAACCTTGTGGCATCTCCTGCATATGAATGGGACGCCCTCATAGTCCAAAATCTATTGCCTTGATGCATTCCTCCATTGGATGTTTATATGTTCCAGAAGGCCATCAGTGAGATCCAGGTGAACCAGAATCCTGGCATAGGCCATACGCCCCGTAGTCTGAAAGGAGGCATCAAAGGTGAGGTAGGTTCCAATTGCATTCCCAATTCGCTTGAAGATATCCTCCATCCAGAAATGGAAGGTAAGCCCCGGGAGACGTACCCAAATAGGTCCAACATCTACCCTTTCAAGCTCAGGGTCGAAAATCGGCGTCCATCTCCTAAGTAGAACAAGAGCTTGGTTGTTGTGCCATACTGTAGAAAGTACCTAGTTGGTGTGAGGCAAACAACTGAACTGTAGCGCGAACCAACCTCTAACAAAGGTTTGAACCCTAGGGGGGTCCTTTAGATGATGGCCCCAAACCTCCACTATCCATTTATGAAGCTGCTCCACACTAAAATGCCTTTTGCGATCCCGACCAACAAAAACTTTCTCCGCAGAGTCCATTGAATCCAATAATTGTGTGTCCTCTGGGAGTTTGAGGAATACCTCGTAATTCTGGAGCTTTAGGCACCATTTTCTCTTAGAACCCCCACTGAATCTAGTGGCTGAAACTTCAGGTACCTCGAATGGATGTGCATCTGCTGAAGAAGGTGATACTCTAACTGTAGATGACGAAATGGAGGAAAAAATACCCGGAATGGAGCCAATACCTGTGAAATTACCCAGTGGAGTAGTCACCGAGGATAAAGGGGTAGATGAGACGGGCGCCTGTGAAGCAGAAGGCAAATGGTGGATTGTCGAGGGTTTGCAAATTCCAGACGAAGAGGGATTCGAACTAGGAACCACCCTTAGCGTTTGCTCACTCGGGATATTCGGAGGCTCAGCAAATGCCAGGGAATTCGGCGAGAGCGGCTAAGAGATGAAATCAGGGATTGTCGGGGCGTCTTCAGGTAGCGAGAGATGAAATGCGAGAGCTTGAAATGGAAGGAAGGGCTTATACTTCATCAGAGAGTTCATCATCAAAGGTGAAAAAACCCTTCGGTGTGGTCCTGGGATGTGTCCAAATGGGCACATCCTCCAAAGGGTCCACAAAATAGTCTAAGAGGTCTTCCATAACTGTCGAAACCACCGATTGACAGCTACCTACAAGGTCGATGTAAAACAAGAAAACAGGGGATGTCAGTGGGAAGGACCAAACCACCCAAGAATAACGCCTAATCAGAGGTCTTGCCTATTAACAGCTGAGGTAAGAAGGTAAACATGAAGCAGCAAGGGGAATAACAGTTATGGGGGCGGCCAGTAAATGCGTATTGCAAACCCTAAAACCTGCGGATGAAAACAACAAAGTAACCCTAACCCCATCGCTCCTCCGATCTGCTATTATAAATTCTTATTATCTTGGGCACCTATAATATATATATATATATATATATTATATATAATATATATATATAAATATATATCTATATTAGTATTATTTTTTATTTTTTTTCTCTAAGGAAAAATCGTAATTTTCTTTGATAGTAGGAAAATTACATATTGTAGATGCTGTAAGGTGGGGCGACTTGCCCATAAAAAAATATCTGAGTAAAAAATTGCTTCACACAAGGAGTACAATTTTAGTTCTGCCATTATATACATCAAGTAAACAGTAAGTATGTACTGATAAATAAGCAAAAAATAAACCATATAAAAACAAGCCCCTCGAGCCCTTAAACTTTGAAGTCCATATATGGTCTATGATAGTATTGGTAGTGTTCACCATCCCTCTATTCCTGTATCATCTATGGACCTCTAGGCTAGATCACGGCTTCCTTGGATAACTGATTTGAATTCTAGTTGCGTTCCCTGTATATATGACGACAAACAAAGGAGTCAAAATGTGCTATGAGTCTTTGTGCCTCCTCCAAAATGTGCCTCAGTAAGTAAGAATGACAGATAGAAATATTGTTGGTCCAATTGATAATGATCTTTGAGTCTCTGAATATTTTAATATTTCTACAATGTTATTCTAATTCAAAATGAAGTAGATGTCTGAGAGTAATGAACTCGACAAAATTATTAGTACTCATTCCCCGCCCAATTGGATTTTAAAGAAATGTGTATCAGATAGGTATAGGATAGCTCCCCCCCCCCCCCACACACCTCCTTGTGCAGACTCGTCGAAGAAAGCTTAAGGGTAATTTTTGTTGATGGCTTCAGGGATAACAGGCCTAATAGAAGGTGAAGTGTCCTCATCAGGGATAAGATGATAGGTGGCCAATACTCGGGCAAAGATAATGTGCCAATTTGGTAAATGATTCGAGAAAATAAGCTGATTCCGAGGTAACCAGATGGGCCAGTAGATGAAGAGAGGAATGTTCCTACCTTTGATTGGATTGGCCAATGCCCACCAGGAGTGCCATGTGTCCCGAACAGATATGCCCTGCCATTGGATGGGGATTTGGATGGCGGAGAGGATCGATTTCCATAGGTCCACAAAGATAGGATAATGAAGGAAAAGGTGGTCTGTGGATTCCGTGGTGTTCCTGCATAAGCAATACATAGATGGGCCGTGGAAAGTTCGTTTCATGAGGTTGTCCCTAGTGGGGGCCTTATTCTTGAGCACAATCCACATGAACAATCGCGATCTGGGTGGTGCCTTTAATTTCCAAAGCTGTCTCCACCATTGTTCCAGAAATGGTGGTCGATGGTCCGCATAGATGCTGAGGTATCCTTCCTTGGGAGAATACAATCCGTGTTTTGACAAAGCCCAGACCAGTTCATCTTCACCCTTTGTGATCCTGATATGAGATTCTATGAGGGCCATTAAATATAATTCCCAATTTTGATGCCATATTTGAGGAAGGTTTAGCCGATGAGAAGATTTCCATGCTTGTTAGAAGAGGGTGGTGCTCTCAGGATCCACTATGTGATCTAAATGTGAGATGCTAGTGTTGTTAAGCAGCGTAATTAATTCCCGTGAAAGCCTGTGTAAGTTGCCACTTCTTATGTAAGGATCCAAGCCAATGCACACTGAAGTGCTAGAGTGAATTTTCCAGGTAATCCCTTCCCTAATGAGTGGCAGGGATTTGAGCACTGCTTTCCATATAATAGAAATACATGTTCTGTTCCATGTGGGGTGTTTGATCCAATCCAATGTGTTGAGGGGGTGAATGTATTTCATGGAAACAACCCTTGTCCATAAGTTGCAAGTGGTGAGTAGTTGTCAAACCAATTTAGCAACCATAGTAGATGAGAAGTGTGCTAGAGTTACTTTCAATACCCCATCCACCCCACTTCTTAGGCAAAGCTATCAGATCCCATCGGGCCCAAGCAAGAATCCTGCCTTCCTGTTTACCTTTCCAAAGGAATCTGCAGCATAGGTTTTGTATCTTGGAGAGAATGCCCCTAGTGATCCATGCTAGGGATATACAGTAGATTGGTGTGGCCTCCATAACAACTTTTATGAGGATTAGTCTACTTGCTCTGGATATATATATATATATATATATAATATATATATATATATAATATATATAAAAATAATTTAAAAACAAAGAATAAAAGTAAATGCTACTATATATCTTTTGTTGATTAGTCCGTACTAAAAATAAAAAATACAACATTATGGATGAATGCAAAGATAAATAAAAGTAATAAGCTTTAAATGATTAAAAAAAATAAATACAACATTATAATAAATTCTTTTTCTAAATTTATTTGACTTTTAATAAAAAATAGAAATGTGTAGAAAATTACAGCAATAAAATAATTAATTATAACTTTAAGTTTAGATATTAATCATCAAAATTAAGGGTAATTCATAATTCTATAAAAATAAAAATATAATGTGCCACAAAATCTTATTAAATTGTGAAAAAATATTGGATTTTGTTTATTTATTTATGATTAAACAACTTAATATTTGTTTAGTGACATTTATATGATTAAAAAATTATTTAAATAAATGAGAGTTGGGATAGTATAATCATTCCATTGTTCTTTGGATTTTTCTTCTAGATAGATAATGTCATCATATTTGATGGGTAAATGACTAATTCTAACATCTAATTCTATTAACTGGAAATCAAAATATTTTTACATATGTCGGTGGCAAGGGCAGGAGCCCGCAAGCCATTCACATTACAAAACTGCCCCATTACTGTAAAAACCGGGGAGAATCAAAGACATACAACCAATTATATTGGCTTTACAAGGATAAAGAGAGTGATAGACAAGAAGAAAAACAGAGAAACAGAACTGGTAGCCCGGGTCCAGGGAAAGAACAGACGCCGCGTCGATGAGAGACCCAAAACTGGAATTGATGCTATCAAGCTGAGCCATGGCCAAAATGCCGGGGCAATGCTCCCGGAGCATCCACCGAAGAACCAAAAAAGGCAAACCATACCGCAAGTTATTCATTTTTCTCAACTTCTCCTTGTGTCTCCTCGACATCCTGACACGCGTCATCCTGACTGAGGGGCTCCTTGCTTTCCATCACCTTGCCTTCCGTCACCTTATCGGTGTTTCCTGCATCAGTCTCCACTTCGAATTGATCACAATCAACCAGGGGAGGGATAACGGGGGGCAGATTGACCTGCAGAACAGGTTCAGTTTCCCTCTTGATAACCAGAGAATCCTCGGCCGAGGAGCGCTCACTGCTGTGAGAGGAATTGGGAACAATGCATGAGAGAGGGGCGACCTGGTTATCTTCTTCTGACATGATAATGGTAATCTGGGCGGAAATCAAAGGCCTGTTCAAGTTGCTATGGAATTTAAAATGGGTGGATTGAAAGGCACTGTTAGGAATCGGCTTGCGAGGAGGATTGCTGGGAGGAGGGTCCTCAGGAGAGGAAGAGAGGTTGATGGGCGAGAGCATGGGGTTGGGCCGAGGATGGACTGAGGGTCGCTTGCTACTGCCAGGGCGGTCACCCGAACGACTCTGTTTCCCTGGACGCTTCATATTACCGACAGACACAGAAAACTCAAAGGAACAGAGCCTAAACCCAGAAGAATGCCCCAAATGAACCGGAGGCTCATAAGAACAAACAAAAGAGGCTTGAGACCGAGAAGCAAAGCAGATATAACTGATATTGCAGTTAATAAACCACTTACCCCAAGCCACCGAACGGGTTCCTCTGTGCAGCGCGCAGGTAAAATTGAGGTGCTGCAAATTCAAACCCGAACAGGCTTGAATCTCACCTCTGAAAACGGGCGCGTTCTCACCTTCACAACATAGCTGAAGAACAAACTGAGCACCAGGAGCCTGAACATTGGAAGTGGAAAAAACGAAGGGGAACGCCATGTATATAACCCTCAATAGGCGACTTCGGGCATCGACCTGCATTAATGGCGCCGGCCTGCCCCAACCTGCAGTCATAAAAACATTCTTCCCACGATCAAATGAAATCTGGGGCTCCACGCTGCAAAGCAGGTGGCGGTACCTGGGACTATTAATTTGCATGAATAGCATTGATGGCCAGGACATCACCCGGATCCGGGAATGGGTAAATGACTATTATGGCTTGGACTATATTCATATTTTATTAAAATAAACAAATAGTCAATATCGCGGTATAATTTTGACACCAAAGTTTATTTAAATTTGTTTTTGATTAACATATAATATTGACACTAAAAAGTTTTTAATATTTTATTCAATTAGCACATACCAAATTGTTTATATATATATATAGCCATATAAAAATATTATATAGCAAATAAATCAGTGCATTACTTTATATCACATAATAAAAACCAATTCTGGTTAAATTTAGTATACTATATATAAAAGAAAATCTTAAACGCTTACTTTTCTAGTTTGCATCTTAAGGCGATGATCCTATGTTTAATTCTTTTCAAAAGACATCATATTATTAATTTTTTCTAAAGGCAATTTCAAAGTTAAATTTATTATTTATATTGCTTACTTATCTTTGCTTGGGGTAACCTTGTTTAATTCTTTTCAAAAGACATCACATTATTAATTTTTTCTAAAGCTACTTTCAAAGTTGAATTTATTATTTATATCGCTTACTTATCTTTGCTCGGGATAACCTCAGAAAAAGTAATTGAATACATTGGATATTTTCATTTAAAGTTACTTGTCTTGTTACTAAAAATAAAGTTTATGTTGGATGGTACAAGACAATTTATAGTTTGAACCGAAAAAAATAAAAAGAATAAAGTTGTGTCAGTTTGGTGGAAATATTTACAGAACGAAAATAAATGTAGTAGGGTACATAATGATTATAAAAGATAAGGCGTGATGAATGGTACAAGACAATTTATAGTTTGAACCGAAAAAAATAAAAAGAATAATGAATCAAGCTGTGTCAGTTTGGTGGAAATATTTACAGAACGAAAATAAATGTAGTAGGGTACATAATGATTATAAAAGATAAGGCGTGATGAATTTAGTAAGATTTTTATCAAGCTTGGAGTAGAGAGATGACCTGAGAGTAATGGGGCAGGGGTCTTGTCCTATGCAGATGACTACACACAACCATATTGATAGTACATATCATAAGACATGATAGTGATTATATATTTAACTATACCATCCGCCACTTAATATCATTGTTGCAGTTGAAGCCATTATTCAGAAATAAGATGTGAATGGAGTTACCCAATAAGATGAGAGAAAAATAAATTTAAATATTACTAAATAACAATAAAATCTAATTGATACGTAAAACCATATTTTATGATGAGACATTTGCACTTTTTGACTCATTAATCTATGTATTGAGCAATAACATGTTATTTTCATAGCCAATTAAAATAATGTTAAAAATTAATAAATTTCAATATACAAAGTTAAAACTATAAAGAAATTTATAAATTTTTTTAAGTCAACGACCCAAAATAATATGAATTTGGGTCAATAACTCATACAAATATCCTCTATCTACATAATATAATAACATAAAAATAAACCCAAACGTATAAATTGATTTCTTTACATAAGGTATTAAGGTTTCATGGGAGTTTTACACAATATAATAATATTTTAGATTCAATTGAAATTGTACACAATTTTAATAACATCATCTTATCTTAAAAACCAGCGCTACCTGTGATGTACCTTCCCTGGTTATTAACGGAGATAACATAACTCTCCAAAATTTTTTGAGGTGAGAGCATATTCGGCACTCGTGTGGATCACTTTCATGGTGGGTACCAATTCCTCTCCAACCATTCGCTGATTGAACTGAAGCAATCTCGTCATCATCCTACAAACATTAATAGAGATCAAGGGATAAGCATAAATCATTAAGCCTGAGCCTCGATAATGCTGTCGCCATCGTACGCCCAAAACGAGGCGTTACTGTTTACCAAACATAATGATATAATACAGTGAGACCGAACAATTCAGTGGTACTTAACTCGGTCTTCAGTCATTCTGTGTGCCAGGAGGGGTATTGTATATAAACACTGGGGATCGAGATGAATATGAAGATAGAAAGGGCTCCGGACACAGCAAAAATGCTATTAATGGGGAGGGCATGGATATTGATAATGTTGGTTGGCTCATTTGCATCAGCATATGCATACAACAGGCCTCCTCCCCGAGATATCTTGTCCATCCCTTTCCACAGAAAACATGGCTCCGATCCAGAGCAGGTCGGTAAATAAATTCTTCCCATACGAATCAACGACAATTTTTTTTGAATTTGTAGGTTTTAGTTTTTGGGGTTAATTTTGATTGTTTTCAATATTTTTCGTTTGTTAGGGATCTTTTGTGTATGTTCTAAGGATGAATGACAGTCTGTTTTAAGATTGTCTTTTAATTTTGCATTTGGTTGTTGGTGATACTCTAAACACGAATGCTGATGTTATCGTTATATATCATCTCGTCTCGAAAAGTTCAGTTTTTAAGGTCAATCACTTGATTTTTGGCTTACTTTCATATGGGATTTTGGGCTAAATTGGGCCTGTATCATAACCAGTATAGACCCATCTAAACCCTGGCCTGAAATGTACCTCTAGGTTACATATGTTTCGTTCACACAAATGACTGACATATTGAATACTAATTTTTTTTCTTTCTTTAGGAATAACACCCATTGGGTTTGAACTAGTGACCGTATGGCAAGAAGTGCCTTAACAGATTCACTATAAATCAAATATTGAAACTTGAGATATACAGTCTCGTGCTTTTTAACCTTGAAGGGCATATGAAACGTGGGTGTAGATGGGTTTGCGCTAGTGTCCATATTGATGCACTGCCACACACATGCTGTAAGAGTTGATGGATCACCTCATCCTGGCCCAGGCTGTAGGATATGCCTTGCTTCTCTCGGCGCTGTTAATTGTTCCGTTGTTGTTTTGTTGTGAGAATGGAGTCTTGCCAGACAAATTCAGGCAAATACAAAATTGAGAGGGGCATCGTAGGAAACTTGTCATTGTACAAGGGCGAGTCTCCATCATTACTTTACTACCTGGGCAAGTCTGTCCTCTTCTCCTGCTGACCTTGGTTGCTAGTTTGGTTTGTCTACTGGAGTGAGTCTCTTCATAATTGCAAAGAGTGCCACGAAGAGAATTATAGTGGGATCTTACTACTTGAGCAGGGTGTTTTGCCTTAGTATTCAAGTAGCTGCCTTAAGTGGTCAACCTCCAAAATCTCGTCACTCCCTAAAAGAAATCAGTGTTATCATAGTGATGACTAAATATAGCATTGTTGTTACATCTCCATAGGCAGGAGAAAATTTCAACATAAATCATGCGCCAAGATTTGGAAACGTTTTTGGTCCATGGGTGGTCATTGAGAACCTTTTTACAGAACCAAAAATTATATTTGGCAGTATTAGGGGCGCTGTAAAGAGCACAATGCAGTAGGAAATTCCAAATGGGCAAGTTGCTTTCAGAATGCTAAGTCGTCATAAACCAAAGACCACAAGAAGCAACTTTCATGCGCTCTAATGGGGCTTTCCAAATAGATATAAGCTTCTATCTCCAACTTGAGGTGTTTGACTTAGGTGTTCAAGCTTTATTCAATCTCTGTCATTTTGACGTGTGCTCTTCAGCCATTGGAAAAGGTTGGAGGTTAAGTAGCAAGACATGGTATCCAGGGGTGCTGTGACTGTATCTTGCATGTTGGACATGGGACACTCTAGGACACATGTCCATCACGTGTTTGTCACATGTCCTTAAACAGGACACATGCTCTAGATGTGTCCT